>JAWZSL010000183.1:0-51484 GCA_034769285.1 Lutjanus argentimaculatus
AAGTAATGGTAATATGGTATATAAAATAACCATTACCAAATTAAAATGGTAATGTGTGTGTATAACTGCCGATATATCAATATCAGGATTTCTTTTCTTCTTATAATTGACATTGGCTCCAAAAATCAAATACTGGTCAAGCTCTATGACACCTAAAACATAACAAGTATGATTTTTCTTTCAGAACTAAAAATGTACTCTAAATTGCCTGATTCTGTGTGGCCAATCTGTATGTTCCTCATAATCCGTCCTCTCTCTTCTCCTCCACTTTAATGATAGGAAATGGTGGCACAGAACTTCCTACTTCATGGCCATACTTCCACTGATATTGTTAAGATGACATTATCTTCACGTCCAGAATCTGTGGATGAGCTGAAAAGCATGATAAAAGAAAAGTTTAAACTGGACTTTGACTTTAGCTTATTGTACAAAGATCCAGACTTTGCAGTGCAGTTATGTTCCCATTGAGGAGCTTCCACAGAAAAGTTATAAGGTCAGAGAGTGATGCCAGTTCAATAGCACAATAATATTGCTCTATGCTGTGACCCCTGACAGGGCTATGAGATGGCCATATGTTTTTCCAGTGCCCATTTTTCCCTGCGAGGTAGAACTCATACTTGGGGTGGGAAATATTACATTTGAGAGAACAGGGAAAACTCTTAAGTTATCTAGGGGCCAAATACATGACAGTCTTGAGACCCTTTCAGCCAAAATGCATAACTTCAAAGCATACCCCAATCATAAGGATTTTTCAGGGGTCACAGAAAACACTTGTCACTAAACATCCTTGTCTGAAAGAGCCAGCATCTCAGACAGGATGGTACAGTTGGAAAAATAGTCTGAAGTTTAAGATGGGGAACTGCCACACAAAGTTGAGTCCGGCAGGATTTCATAAGATAGCTGTAAATTCTGGGAAGAGGATTACCACACAATCCAGACAAACAAGTTCCCCACGCTGACATCAAAAGAGCAAAGAAGGAAGAAATGAATTTCCTCCCTAACTTCCCAAGATTCACATTCAATTCTTTTGTGTGATAACTTTGGCAGTATAAGATTTACATCAAACTTAGCATCTGCTTTCATAGTTGAAGGAGAATTCCAGTATTTTTCAGCCTGGGCCTATGTTTACATGTTTGGATGGGTGAATGATTCATTACTCACCACAAATCTTAGAATCAGTCTAGAAGATAGACTCAGCTGGCAGCTGCAACACAGCTGCTAATGTAATCCTGTTGGGTAATTTCTTTCGACCAAGTTAGTTTCATCCAAGTTCCATCCAAGGCTCTGTCTGCAGCTGTCTTTCTCTTGAAACAGTGTTTTTCTTTAGGAAGAAGTGTTTTGCAAGAAGACATCCCCTCTTCTTTGGCTTGCAGCTGTCATCCTGGTCAAAATGGTCAGTGCACACCCGATGGTCCACACTGCAAGGTGTTTGCACAGGACAACTTCAGTGTTTCCGCATCCAAGATAGGCAGTTTATGAGAGCTGAGTGGAGCGTAACGACAACACAACAAAGTAGTCTCTCCAAAAACGCTGTTTCAAGAGAAAGACGAGCTGCAGACACAGAGCCAGACTTCAAACTAAACTAAACTGAGACTTGCGTTTGGCATCCAACGCAGCAACGCAGCAGTTGCCCAAGGTTTCAGAGCAAGATTTCACAGACTGAGACTTCTGTTTCTGTGTAAACAATTCTCACTCTCGATCACTTTTGTTTCCGACTCTTCGAATAACAACATATCATCAAGTCAATGGCAAAAACAGGCCCTTTTCAATCAGAGCTGCAGCTATCGATTCTTTTAGCCACTTTGGGTTTCTCAGATGCATTCTACTGGTTTAGCACCCAAGTCACATTAGGGATCAGGAAGCTTGTTTCCTGAACCTTCTAGTGAATTCTGATCCTCCTGTGATTTCCTGCCAAACCGTATTTAACTTGACCAACAACCTCACTCCAGCAGATAGTACCATGCCACTGTGTCGTGAGGCTGTCTCAACTGCATAGTGAATAAAGCTCATTTAGAACCAGCCAAGATCTTGGACCTGAAAGAATCTTTTCTTCAACAATATGGCATTGTCAGCAACTCACAAACCCTGGGTTAAAGGAGATCTGTTGACTGGATGGAGTGATCCTGAATATCAGTAAATGGCGCCAAATTCAAAAGGGTAAGGAAGCCTATTGTAAGATCCCCTGCTGATATTCACATCATTCTGGCTCAAGTCTGGATCATCCATAGACCCAGGTACCGTGATTTTATTTCTAATTAAGAATAGCAGCACATTATTTGGATTTTTTACAGAAAAGTTTGCGCTGCAGGCAGTTCTGGTGAGTTTTATTATATAAGGCCTGAAATGTTGTTTTATGTTAAATGTTATTTAACCCATTTGTCGATGGCTGTATTAGCAGGTAGTATTGTGACTGTATAGGAAATTTTTCCTGTCTTTGAAAATTTTACTTTAGAATTTTGCAATGTGGTAAAGCCTGTAGCTCGATTGGGCCAGTAACCAGTCTGTGACTTTTGCCAGTTTTGGTATCATACAATGGAATTATCTCCTTAGAGTTCTTCCACTGTATGAAATTATTTTATCGTTAATCCTATTTCCCCGTGTGTGTGTGTGTATGATTGATAGGTACAACTCGTTTTAAAATTGGTTCAGTATTGAGGGAGGCGGATGCAGCCGGCAGCTGCGAAACGAGTTATAATGGTAGATATGAGGGCAAATACATCCTGTAAAAGTTTGTGCATCAAAAGTGATTTTTTTCACCACAGACCAGATCAGATTGCCAGTGTAATCTCTGTCAACAGCATGCTTCACTTACTGCTTGCTGTTTGATGATATCTCGCGGGATCTTTGTTTGTTGCCGGAAGAAAACAGAGGAGTCATGCTGAGAGCCGGTCAGAGCAGAGTTAGCTGTCCTGGCATTCAGTTGAAAGTTTTACCGCAACTATTGAAAACAATGGTTCATGTTTGTGCTTAGCCGAATTGCAAGAACAGGATGTCGCACAACACCCCGCACAGCTTTCATAGGCTGCCTTTGTCGGACAGCAACATGCTGAAGTTGTGGCTAATTGTGCTGCACTCCTGTCCAGACACTGCACCTTGCAGACCATCGGGTCTGCAGTGCACACTTTTCCCAAGATGACTATTGCCAGCCCAAGAAGAGAAGACATCCAATCCCGAAACACTTCACCAAACACACCTCAAGAAAACAGCTGTTCCACTCACTGCAACGAAGACAGTCTTCAACAAGCAAAGATCCCGCGAGATGTCGTCACAGAGTGAACAGTAAGAGAGACACTTTGAATGCTGTTGACAGAGATTACACTGGCGATCTGAGCTGGACTGTGGCGAAAAAAAAGCACTTTTAATGCACAAACTTTTACGGGACGTATTTGCCCTCATATCGTTATAACTCGTTTCATGGCTGCCGGCTGCATCCGCCTCCTCAACACTGAACCAATTTTGAAACAAGCTGTACCCCTCAATCATACACACACATACACATGGGGCAAATAGGACTCAGGTTGAAAAATACCGAAGTTATCCTTTAAGGATTGACAGAAGTGTTTGATGAGTTTTCCATTTCAGGGTTGAAAGAAATGTCTGTAAATCTAGCAGAATATGTACTGATCATTTTTTGCCAGGACATCATCAATTACTCTATAGATTATTTTCTTACAGTGTAGCCAAGTTAACTAAACAGTCACTGTGCTCCAGTTTCTTCTCTAAAAACCTAAATCTTTATTTAATTTTTACCCAGTAAATACATAAATAACCTCAGGTATAGCACATCTGAAGACAGGAGTTGTTGCCCCTTTATGCCACAAGAGGGAGATTATGTTTAAAGAGCATAATGAGTTACATACATCACATACCTTGTGCTGTGGTGCTATAAAAGAAAGGCTCAGCAGAAATGTATAAAAGTGCACTGCAAAGACTGCAGAATACCAACCATGTCAAGGAAAGAATAAGAATTCAGAGTCTTTATTCAAGGGTGAAACAGATACAGCTACCATTTCCTGCCACCTATAAAGTTTTGAGAAATTGATTTTTTTAACTCATACAGACACCTAGGGCATTGGCTCTCAATACAGCCTGCGGCACTCTGCAAGGGGGTCAGTGAAAAGTTCAAAGATTCATTTGTTTCAAAAAATTATTTACACACTGTTTTTTTTTTACTACACTTTTTTCTTTTCTTTTTTTTTTTTTTTTTACAAAGACTTCACAATTCAACAAATAATATTATTTTGTATCTTGTAAGGGGTCCTTGGCTGGGACAAAATTCTACTGTAGACTTAGCAGTGCCTTTAGCTATAATGAAATGAGATGACATAAAAAATGTTCTGAACATATCAGATAATAGAGATAACAATTAATGTGATAATAAAGTTGTTTCTGGTTTTGGTTTAACTTCTATCCCAACTGCTGATTTAAGGTCAAAGACTGGAAAAATGAGTGGATTTTTCATTGTTATTTAATTTTGTTGGAACACAATATTTATATTGTATATTTGTTCATCCCTTTAAATTTCCAAAAAGTCGAGTACAGTTTGGGAAGGATGATACATGGACCCCTCCTCAAGATCAAGATGTGGTCACTCACCTGGTAGATCACATGCCTCATGTGCAAAGACAGACTCCATACTGCAGAGGCTTTTGGTTTGATTCCAGCCCTTGCAATATGCTGCATGTCATCTGTTCTCTCGCTGCCACCTTTCCTGTTACATTCTTCAGTCTGCCCTGTTATTAAAGCCAAAAAAATCAGGCTGTTATATTAATTTAATACATATCATCTGATTTTTAATGTCTGTAATGTGGAAACTAGCTTCTAAACCCTTGAGTGGAAATAAGAAGGCTTATCTCACTGTTTGGAGGTATATTTTAAATGTTTGTATTTCTAGTGTAGTTTGAAAAAGGAATCTCAAGTCAAACAATGGTATCCTTATATATATTTATATATTTGTCATATTTTACTTTGTGTTTAATGGAAGCCTGGTTTTAAACACCTGGAACTGGTACATGTTCCATATGCAAAGGCTGAATCCTTGCTGCAGGGGCCCTGGTTTGATTCCAGCCATGGCCATGTGCTCCATATCATCCTGTCTCTCTCCCCACCTTTCATGTCACACTCCTCAACTTGCCCTGTTATTAACGACGAAAAAAAAAATCATTTGTTTTATCCTTCATATTATCTGGAGCCATATTCACAAAGCTTCTTCGTACAAACTTCTACGACAATTTTTAGAACTGTGACATTTTCTAAGAATTGCCCCTTAAAGTTATAGAGTAGATCTTGGTGAAGATTTCTCTAAGTTATTCACATATCTTAGCCCTAAGAGCTCATGAGGTGAAAAGTGGTTAGAGTAGGGAGGAGGCTTTAAATGTTTCTTAAGCAGACAAGAAAATGACAAAAGATGAAGAAGTGCTGAGTGACAGTGAGTTAGGTAAAACGCTACACATTTAGATTGTGCAGGGATAATGTTTGTGGTCGATTTCATAGGAGATTTGCTACATAACAATAATAATAATAATGACCTTTATCTATGTACCACTTTTTTTAAAGTAAGAAACACCAAAATTGATCCTGTTTCTTTTATTTATTTTATTTTTATTATTTGTTTAAATTTTAAATTTATTCATTTTTTATTTATAATTTTAGTTTTTATCACTTGGATTTTTCTCTGTTTTTATTTCTGACAGCATAAAAAAGAAAATCAGCTCTCTTTAACCATTTTTCTTTTTGGTTTAAAATCTCAGAACAAAAAGCACTCACTTAAAAGGGCATACTCCCTCTTTTGGCAGAATTAGGCAGCAACTCAGGGTTTCATCTGTACAATGTTTTGAGTATCCCTTTTGAATTACCTCGGTAGGATGTCGTGCTGAACAGACGCACCCTCAGAGCTCCACCAGGAGTCCTGACGTACTACCTGCTGGCGGCCTAAAATTCCACTTTCAGAAAAAAGAGCACAAGAGAAGAGCACAACTACACTACACCCATGGAGAAAGCTTTGCTCTAACAAACGGGACAGAGGAAATGCAACACATAACAAACACTCAAGAAAAAGCCCACCTGGAGAAGAAGGCAAAGGGTTCGTCTGCTGAAGTTACAACTACATCAGAGACCTTACTGAATTGATGCATTTTGGAAAATGTGTGGGATGACCCCATGGAGGAAATCAGCAGTCAGATGCGCAGCATAGCACGATGCTAAGCTTCAATATCCAAAACGGTACAGGTGAACTCACAGGAACTAAAAGAATGTAGATGAAAGTTAAAAACCTGGAAAAGGAGATGGAAATACTTAGAAAGGAAAACGAAGACATAAAAAGACGCATGCTGAATCAAGAAAGATATAAAGAAGATGGTGCCTCTGCATAAAAGGCAAAAAGGAAAACATCAACACAAACCCTGGAGAAGAGGTTGTAAAATTCTGTGCAAAATCGCACCTGACCTGGCTGATAAGATGGAGGATGTGGTCGACATAGTTCACAGAGTTGGAAGGTAAGACAGAAAACAGACATCGACAAGTCATAGTCCTCTTTGCTAAGCGCACGATAAGAGATGACATCTGAAAGTGAACCAAAATATTCACCAGTCTGCCAAAGAAGAAGGAATCCACTTTACAGAAGACCTGACACGAGAGGACTGGCTGTCCAGACGGGCGCTGCAGCCAAGAGTCGAGCAGGCGAGGAAAGCAAGCGAGGAAAGCAGGCGATGCAGCAGGCTTCAGTAGGTCCATTCGGCTTCATCGACGGCAAGCGCATCTCAGAGGAGTCGCCAGGTTTGGCCTTAACGCAAGTTGAAGATGATGAACAAGGTGGAAAAGTTGTGACTATGGGACTCACATCTCACGTTTTCTGCTCCAACTCCTTTAAAGTTTTCTTCAGAGAAAAAATTCTACTGTTCTTTATGTGTTCATAAAAGATTTAACTGGAATGTTAAAAACTGATATTTCCTTCTCTTCTTTAAACGTAAAGCTGTTTTTCTGTTTTGTAAAGGGAAGAAAGCAAATTGCATTTTCTTCAAGAAACACACTCTGACATATCAGACGTTAAGTTCTGGAACTCAACAGTGGGGTGACAAAATCCTTTGTAGTCATGGTACAAATTACTCTGCAGGAGTTGCTATATGTTTCAACAGATATCCTGGTAAGATCATAACTAATAAGCCAGACATGAAGGACACTGGGTAGCATGTGTTCTGGAAATGGATAGTGTCATTATTATTTTGGTCAACGTTTATGGGTTTCAATAATGAACAAAAAAACAAATATTTGTTACATCAAGTGACAACAAATTGAAAATGTTCATTTTGTCTTCTCGAATTAGTTAAGAACTTTTCCTGTAGTCAGACAAATAGTAGCTTGAAAAGATGTTACCTTGTTTGCTTGACGGTTTTTTGACTTGCAGCTGCAGTCTTCCTCAGAAGCGTCATCTGAAGTGTTGATGACGTTTTCATTTAACAGCTGGACGGCCCAGCGAAACTGTCAGAGTTTCCCCTGGGCTGTCTGCTGCCCCCCGCCTGGGTGGTCTCTGGAGGCAGGAATCCCAGGTGTGCCCAGAGGGTGTACGCCCCCCTAAACAAAGAGAAAAAGAACAAAGACAAGAAAACGAAAAACACAAAAAGACAGACGACAAACCCAAAGACTCATAACCATCCCATACATCGCGGGGGATAACAGAACGGATACAGCGGGCCATGAAGAAAACACCATATCCACACAGCAGTCAAACCTCACAAAAAAACTCCGTCAGCTGTTAGTGCCCCAAAGGACAAAATAGCCCCGGATCACAAATGTAACGTCATCTATGAAATACCCTGCAAAGTCATGCAACGAAAACATACAGGGGGAAACAGGGCGGGCTTTTATGATAAGGAAAAAAGAAAATCAAAAAGAATGCGAAAAAAGAAAATAATAGCACGATTCACCCGGACACAAAAAGACAAAGCACGACCAGGAAAATCTAAAATCAGCCATCACAGACCACTGCAGGAGGGAAAACCACATAATGGACTGGGACAACAGCACAATAATCACATCAGAAACAAATAAACTCAAGCGCTGGATCAAAGAGGCGATCGAAATCAGAAAGCGGGCGAGAGACACCATCAAAACCCAGACGAGGGGGGCGTAACCCTCTCGCACACCTGGGATTCCCTGCTCCAGAGACCACCCAGGGCGGGGGGGCAGCGGACGGCCCAGGGACTCTGACAGGTTCGCTGGGCCGTCCAGCTGTTAAATGACACGTCATCAACAGTCAGATGACGCTTCTGAGGAAGACTGCAGCTGCAAGTTGAAACCGTCAAGCAAAAGGTAAAAATCTTTTCAAGCTACTATTTGTCTGACTACAGGAAAAAGTTCTTAACTCAAGTGAAACAGTTGTCAAGGAACAAGAAAATCAAAATTTGATTCCTGTAACTGATGAAACCTTCAGAGAGGTCTGTGAGGAAGACCTGAGAATCAAAGAATTTGACTGCATTATTAAAAAGGTTCACCAGGTTCAGATGGAATAACAGCTAATTTTTACCAAAACATTTGTGGGAAGAAATCAAGATATTGCTTTTTTCAGGCAATCAATGAATGTATTGGCCAAAAAAAGAACTAACGACAACAATGAAACAAGGCATTTATTCAATTAATACCAAAAGCCAGAAAAGATAAAAGATATTTAAGTAATCTAAGGACTATTACTTCTTCTAAATACTGATTATAAGATTTTCACAACTGTTTTGGCAGTAAGATTAAAACAAGGCTTATCCAAAATTATTAGTAGTACTCAATCAGGATTCCTCAAATGTAGGAGAAGCAGCCCTTTCTTCTCTCCAAAATCAGGAATATTTATTAAAAGGACCAAGTCAGATGTTCATTTACAGGACTGAGATGTTTACAGCTTTGGCCAAAGATTCACCCAAGTGAATCCACATCCCCCGAGACATCGCAATGCCAAGAATACTAAAAGTGTCAGATGGAGATCCTCCAGGGGACACTCAACCCCCTTGAGAACCTAGTACCTAATGCACCTCAATCAGATAACATCCGCTGGGAGAGCGTTAAATTATGGGTTTTAAAGCTCTCTGATGGGGTATGGACACCGTCTCAAGAAGCAACTCAAGTTACCAAACCTCAAGTAATAAGTTCATTGATCAAAACGACTTAAATTTCTTTAAGGACTGATTCCTTCTCCAACAGAACAACACTTTCTCCTTCTTTCTCTATCTTCTTACATTTACATCTTACTAGCTGATATAACAACCAAAGAAATCCCTTTTGTTCTGCTCCATCTGCTCTCCCTTCTTTCTGATAAAGACGCCGGTGGGGACGTAAGTCTGTGTTCTGTTTCCTTTTCCAGAACTCATTTCTTTATTTAAATTTGATTACAACTCTTCATTTATCTGTATGTCATAGTTTAAGCTAGTTATAATTTCATGCATTTAATCACAAAATGTTACATTTGGGGTCACATCGCCATTTTTTGGCGACAGTTAACAAAGTTCTAGTAAGAATCTTGTAATTATCATTTGAAGTTGAATCTGGTTAAAATTGATTAATCAACATGTTTTTCACAGTATGTTATCTTGCTTTTTGTTATGTCCTATGTTACAGAAACTTTTTTTTTTATAAGAAACGTTTATCACCTGTTGAATGTAATATGATAATCTTGTTTAATATGTTTTGATGAAAAGCGATTTTTGAAACATAATGAGCTATGTGTCTTCGCGCATAATTTTTTAAAACCATATAAACCACGTTAAATTCATTTAATTCGCTCCCGAATGAAAATAATCAAAGTCTAAAGTGAAGAGGCCCGCCTGCCAGAAACACGCCCACTTAAATGCTGTCTGATAAGACTATTGATCTCGGCGCCTCTCTCACTTCTTCACACTTCTTTTTGGCTCTTCACACTCTCTCTTAATTCACTTCCTCTTCTTTGTCACAGTTTCTTCACACTTAGTAACCTTTTAAGTATTTTCTTTTTAAGAACTCCAGTTGCGTTTTTCAGCACATGCTTTTCCATTGAATTTGAATTTGCTTTTTCAGTTATTCTTATACGTTTTTGTATTCATTCTTTAAGTACTTACTTTTGATTATCTTGCTTTTACGTTTATGTAATTTTTTACTCGAGTAATTTTTCCTTACAAGATTTTTATTTTTAAACCTCATTCTGAGTTTTGACGATTTTTTCAAAGTTGCATTCAGGAACGCCTCGGTTTTTTCCGGAAAATCTCCCTTTTTTGCAACGCTTCAGAAAAACATTTTTCTTTTTACGCGTTTAATTTAATAATTTAGAAAGCAATATCGAATGGCCAACAAGATTGTTTTCAACTTTATTATAAGCGAGTAAACCATCAGACATCATCACAGCCATCAGACGGAGCCACTATCCGACCTACAACGCCTCTATCACCCGGAACCACTGGGTCCAGAGCTGCAGAGACTTACTGAAGTTACTCTCAAGGTGGTGGTTTCTTTTTGCCGAACTAAAGACTCTGTAGCAACGGTAACGGACGTTTGAGGACCGCCTTAGAACCTTCGTTTAAGGCGCCACTCCACGCCACTGCGTCCCCGCTATCATCGTCTCGTTGGGAGGCTGTGTCCAAGATCTGCTGGTGCCGCCACGAGGTTCGGGTCCGCCGAGCACGTCCGAGCCTGATCCACGCTGCAGAGAAAGTAGGCAAACCTCACCCACCAACCGCAGCCACTGTGTTGTGATAAGAGTTTGATGTCGAATAGAAGGCTTAGCTGATTCAACTTTAATTTTAATCTGTTTGTAGATAAGTGGTTTTTAACATAGTCCACATCTACGTGTTTTTATACCTCTATTTACAAACACATTTCTCTCTCATTATCGTCAACTAAAAGTACCATTGAACGATCTACATTAATGCCCATATTATTATTGTATTTTGTGTAATCATCTACCTCTATTGATTATTATATATTCATATGTTAACTCATTAATCTCTAATAAAGCCTCAGTTTATCGCAAGTCGTTGTCTGTGGATATCTCTTCTGATACAGGAATTTTAGATCAATGTACAGAGAATTTACAATCTAGATGAGTTTGATTCATTAACTGATTTAAGTGTTTCTGATCAATTAATAACTGACCTATGTAGTTATTAACCTGTTACAGTAATTTCCTCCAAATTGGAGGTGGTGCCCCTTTTTTTAAAATAAATGTTTATAGTAGGAAACATTTATTTCGAGGTATTAATATCCAATTATCCCCTACACAAAGGAGGCTTTATCCATAAAAATATCCCTTGGTTCTGGATCTTATAGACTACAGTCATTTAATCAAAAGGTGATGGATTTATGTTGCTCTCAGACTTCTGTAAGGCTTTCGACTCTGTTGAACATGCTTTTATTTTTCAGACATTTAAGCACTTTGGATTTGGAAATAAAATTATAGACATAATTGTTATGCTACATAGAGATATTAATAGTTGCGTTTCTCTCAAGAAGGTACAGGCCCCAGATTCACCGTAGGAAGAGGTATAAGACAAGGATGTAGCATCTCACTCTCTTATTTTATTACAGTTACTGAACTATGGCTATTACATAAAAAAATCCAACACTGAGGGACTAAACATAAATGGTCAACAATTAATTATAAGTCAGCTAGCAGATGATACAACGCCTTTTCTAAGAAAAAAAAGAACAAATTCCTTTTAGCTTTACAAAAAGTAGGGTTATTTTCTCATGCTTCTGGTTTGTGTTTGAAAACCTTGATAAATGTGAAATCATGAGTATCCACAATTGTTCATATGCTTCATTTTATAAAAATACCTGTTTAAAACAGAAACTCTTAGGAATTTGAATTACTAAAAATCCAGTCACAAGTGAGAAAAACAGCATTCAAAACACTAAACAATTGGCTGCAAAGAGATATACACGGTTCGGCAGAACACTGTTAACAAAGATGGAGACTATATTAAGGCTGATCTACCCTGCATACTCCTTAGCTATACCTCCTAAGATTGTTAAAGAAGTAAACAAACTAAACTTTTAACTTTATTTGGAAGAATAAGTACCACTACATTAAAGAAGGTGACTCACTCAAAAATGATGAGACGGTGGGATTAAGCATTTGATTTTGAAATTATGAACGGGGTATTAAAAATCAAATGGCTCGAATCTTCCTAAGAAATGGTAAAGAAATTTGGTTCTCACTACCTTCACTTGTGTTCAATAAATTGGGAGGTATCGAGTTTGAGTTACAATATGATTTTGAAATATCCAAACTGCCTCTTAAACTTCTTTCCTTCCACCAGCAAGTCCTGTTACACTGTTAAATGATGTATATGATCAAAAACAAATCGGTCATTCATGCATCTAATGGATGAAAAACAGTAATATTCTCAAATTGGAGGAGTTTAATGATAAGTAAAATTTAAGTTGCCCCTCAGAAAAATTACATTAAGGTGACACAAAACATTCCAAAGGCACCTGTCCAACTAATTAAGAACAATCTAGACAATACCCCAATGCCTAAATTACAAAAACATTACTATAAACCATATGGATTTCTTACATTAGAAAGTGCGATAATTTCTGAGACAACACCTGGTAAATACTATGTATCTGGACCAACGAAGATGGACACTTTTTTTTTTTTAAATAATAATTTTCTTTATTTTTCAAATACAATACAACAACAACAAAAAGAGAACACAAGATATCACATGGATATCAGTTTTCCCTGAACATGTAACATTGTATCCCCATCTGTTTTATTCTCCCTCAATGATGACATAATTTGACTCAAGAGATCTGTGTGTCATTGCCCAGAACAGATGCTGCTTGCTCCATAGATACTAAATCCAAAGTCTTTTTGCCAGTTGTCTGTTGAAAACAGTTTGATTTCCTTACCTCCAGTGATAAGAATTGTGCGTTTAGCTGAAAGAAAAGCAGGTCCAACAAATACAGAAGTTGTTTGGGGATTAATCCCTCTACCTGTTTTCCCAGTAAGCACACTGCTGGGTCTACTCTAAAATTAATTTTGATAATTTGCATAAATAATCTCTCATATTTGACCAGAATTCTTGTATCTCTGGGCAATGCCACAGCAGATGCATAAGGTGCCAGTCATTCCACACCCATGCCAACACTTTGTCTGATAATTCACTGTTCATTTTCTTGAGTCTGTGTGGGGTAATGTAAGACCTAAACAAAATCTGATTTGAATGATTTTATTTCCTGACACATCTTGAGAGATAATTTGAGCGGCTCAAGATCGCTTCCCATTGGCTTGTTGTGAAATGTAAACCCAGATCTTTCTCCCATTGTGCCTTTATGGATACAGTACCCTTACATAACGTGCAACATAACAACCTATAAATCTTGGATTTCACTACCCCTGCCAGAGACTGCATCCTTAAACTTCATATCAAAAAATTCATTGTCTGCTAGTGTAGTGTTTACAAAGCTTTGCATGATGGATTTGATTTGAAGGTACTGAAATATATCTGAATTATTAAGACCAAATTTCCTCTTAAGTTCATTGAAAGATAACATTTCTCCATTACTTCCCAGGATTTGACCCAACTCAGTAATATTCTTATCTTGCCATGAGTCATTACTAATCGGTTTCCCTTGAATGCCGGGTTGTTCCATATGGGACACGAGGGTAAGGATAAACTGTTCAGTTTTAGTTGTTTATGTATTTCCTTAGCTATTCTGCATGCAAATTTAATCATGGGATTTTTTATACTTTTGTTCAGGTTTAGTGTGATACCAGAGTGAGGTCAGTGCAACATTTTTACATTTTGCCGCAACAAATTTCTGTTCCAGCCATCTCCAGCTGCCATAGCCGCCTGCTCTTTCCTGTACGCCCAAGATATAGGGTAAACACGTTGTACGCTAAGTAATATGAATATACATCTGGTATTCCTAGACCACCCTTCTTCCTGAGGATGGACATTTTTTTCAAAACCAAATTCTGGGTTTTTTACTTTTCCATAAGAATAACGAAAATAGTGTGTTAATTTCTTTAAAACTGGGGGGGACTCTGGGGACCTCTGTCGGGATGGCAGAAAAAAGGAAAGCCAATCGCGGGAGCACTTCTGCTCTCCCCAAAGCGATAGTGGTAAGTTTGCATCTGTTCAGATCGGTCCCTCACAGTTTTCAATAATTTAGGGCCATTCAACTCAAAAATTTTCTCAATGGAGATGTGATATTGACACCCAATATCGCATACCTCCAATTTTCCAAACGATGGGGCGTTGAACTCAATGACCGGGGTGTGTGAGACGATTTAGAGGGATGGCCTCGCTCTTTGACCAATTGATCTTATAACCGATAAACGTGCCAAATTTACTAATAATTCAAGCAAATGGGCACAGAGCTAGCAGGGTCTAGACAAAGTCAGTAAAAATATATCATCCGCGTAAAGATGGCTGTAAAATCATAATTAATAAGTGTAATACCCGTTATATTCTGATCTTTCCTGATGGCACAGGCAAGGGGCTCGAGTGCTAGGGTAAAAATAACTGGAGATGCTGGGCAACCTTGTCTGGTGGATCTGTAGAGCTGAAAGGGGGATGAAATTAAAACCATTAGTTTTAACACATGCAACTGGGTTGTTATAAAGGGCCTTAATCCATTGTATCCATACTGGTCCAAAACAAACTTAGACAAAATATGAAACAGATACGACCACTCTATCCGGTCAAATGCTTTTTCCGCATCAAGAGAAATTGCAACCGCAGGATGATGAAAGGATGCAGCCTCTGACATTACATGAAACAGTCTGCGCATATTGTGTGCAGCATAGCGACCGGCAATAAAACCCACTTGGTCTAAGTGAATTAATGTTGAGAGACTTTCTCTAGCCGCATTGCAAGAATTTTAGCAAAGATCTTATAATCATTATTTAAAGGCTTTGGAGGATGGAAAATTGCCATTTTTGAGTGGTCTTTGCCCAGCTTTGGCAACAGAGTGATTACAGCCACATTCATACTTTTAGGCATAGATTGGGTTGCATCATATCCCTGTACATACAAAGTCAAAATGGAGATAGAACTTCCTGAAAACACTTATAAAAATCAACACTGAAGCCATCTTGGCCTGGAGCTTTGCCAGCAGTGAGGGCTTTGATCGCTGCCTTAACCTCCAGTTCCTGGACCTCTCTCTCTAAATATATCTTATCATCCTCTTTCAGCTGAGGGAGGGTGCCCCTCTCAGAAAGTCGTCAATCGTGTCAGGATTGTATTTACATTCTGACTCATACAACTTTGAGTAGTATTGTTGGAATGCCATATTTATCTTTTTCTGCTCACATATTAAAAGAACCATCATGATCATATACAGCAGTTATGGATGAGTTACTCTCAATTTGCTTTAGTCTGAGTGCAAGCATTCTGCCAGCTTTATCGGCGGATTCAAAATGCTTTCTCCCTTTGTTTATATAATGCAGTTAGAAGTTTCTTCATGTATAATTGATTGTAACTCTGTTCTAGTCAATAGTACCTTCATTTTCAATTTCTGATCATTAGGATAAAACTTCATATGTTGTATTTCCAGGTCTTTAGTGCTGACATAAGTTCATCTTTTCTTGACTTCTGTTTCGCTGTTTTGCAGTGGGGATAACTAATACACCAAACCCCTACATGTGGCTTTAAATGCCTCCCAGATCATCTGAATGGATGCTACAGAGTTTACATTTGTCTCAAAAATTCGATATTCTTTCGTTAATTTATAGCAACAAATTTTTGTCCCATAGAAGCATATTATTGAATTTCCACTGTTTTGTTTTGTGCACATTAAACAAGGAGAAAAAATGACAGAAATAGGAGCATGATTGAATTAAAATGTTTTTGAATCTCTGCATTAATCACATTTTCTGTTATTGAGTTTGCAGGAGCAGGTAGTCTATCCTGGAATAGGAATTATGTTACCTTAGAATAAAAAGTGTATTTGCGAGAAAGTGGGTTTACACATCGCCAAACATCAATTACCCCCAGGGAATCCTGGAGTTCCCCTTTGGGCAGCAGAGAGAGCTGCATCTGCTGAAAGGGGCGGCCCAGACTGATCTAATAATGGGTTATTTACCAGGTTCATATCCCACCAGTAGAATAGGATCCCCATATATTTTGATGCAAGACAGTTATACTTGATAGGAATCAGCTTGCCCGTATTAGGAGCATAAATATTTTAAAAGTGATTTTTTTTGTTTTGCAAAAGGGCCAGATACAATGATATTTCCTGCCACTTGCTGTCTGCAAATAACATCGATATGATCAAAAGATATTTTCTTTGATATCAAAATACTTGTGCCTCTTGATGCTCCACTTCCTGGTGCAGGAAAAAAACCTGCCAACCCATCTTTGTTTTAATTTTAACGATTCAATTCATTTAAATGAGTCTCTGTAACATGGCTACATCACAAGAGAGCGAACGTTTAATCTTATTAGACACTTTCCCTTAACATTCCCGCTTACCACCTTTATAGCATTAGGACCTGACATTTTGAATTTATATTCAAGTATTTGCATGTGTACATCTATACATAATTTCAGTGGCCTACTCTGCAACTGCACACACATACACACACCAAAACCACTCACAAAAGCCAATAGGCAGAAAACAAAACAAAAAAAAAACAGGAGAAAGAACATTGTCCCTACTTATCCATGATCCAACGGGGGAGCAGGCTTCCAGTCGTTCGGGGCGTCCAACAGTCAGAAATTAAAAGCATAATTGTCTCACCTTTAAATTTTGAATTAAATTAATTAAATTTTACCCCCCTTTCTCTTCTTTTTTTTTTTTTTTCCCTCTACTAGAGAAAGAGGTGAGTGAAACAAAAAGTGGTCTCATAGTCATACCTCTTAAACTTTACCCAAACAGAGATGGAAGACGAGCTGTCAAGTCTTTGAGTGCTTCATCAGGTGTTGTGTAATACATGCTCATCATCCACGGTCACAATAAGCCTCGCGGGGAACAGTAGGCATAGCGCACCCAGCTCCGCGCAAAATTCTTCTTGATATCGCCATACTCCGCGCGCCTTTGTTGAATATCAGCTGGGGAGGTCTTGAAATACACGGAAGAAATTTTCTTTCCAGGCCAGCTTTTTCTTCCTTGCCCCTGCCCCCAGGATAAGCTGTCGGTCACTCCCATCTCAGCATCCGCACGATGTATGGTCTCGGTGGTTCTCTGGGTCCGGGCGCGGGCGAAGGGACCTGTGGTGCCTGTCGACCTCCCGGTGCTGGGTCTGTTTCACGCCGGTCAAGAATATAGCAGAGTATAGCTGCCAGTTCTTTACCTGGGTCCGCGGCAGGATTGCCAATCTCCAGTATGCCTTCTTCCAGCCCCAGATGATCAGGTTATTCCTCCCGCTGTGTTGGGCTCCAGGTAAGAGACTTTGGTTTTCATGGTTTTTTAAACTCTTTTGAGCAATCTTGTATTTGGGTTTGCTGCTGAGTGGCTTGTTTGTCCTCCAGGGACCCCATGCGTTTTTCAGCGTTCCCCACTCTGGCCACAATCGCCCGTATATCTTTCTTGATCTCCTTCATTGAGTTACTTTAGGTCATCCAACTTTAGTTGGAAAAGTGTCTTTCATTGACGTGACCTGTGTCAGTAGCTCTTTAGCCCAGGCAGGTGGATCTTCATTATCTCCATGATCTCTTTGATTGAACGCCCGACAGCCTGACGCTGTTTCACCGTCTGTCTTGTCTCTGCGGACGGCCTTGATTTGACATAAAGTTTGTCTTTGCTTGGGCTGTAGATTCCTCGTTCTTTTTTTTTCAAACACTGGATTTTTAAGGTGATTAATAATTAGATTCCCTGACATGCGGACGCCTAAGCCTCAGTACGCCATGCTGTTTGTCACGTGATCAGTCACTACGAAGATGACACTTAAACTCAGAGGGGCTATGGAAAAACCAAAATTTCAGCTATTAGAACAAAATTCTTGAAATTCCTCCTAAAGGGCAAAGAAATAGATTTTAAACTATAAATGAAAAACAACCCTTCAAATGAATTTATTAAAAAAAGATTTAAATTTGATGTAGATAACTGTACTATGTAAACATGTGAAGAAACAACTGAACACCTAAGACTTTTCCCACAAAGATATCAGATAGGAGTAATCTTGAACAACAAACAAAAAAATAATTTCTAATTACAACATCGTCATTATCACCAAACTTTATATACACAAATGTCGTTATGCAAAATCTTGTGGAATACATTAGAAGTGAGCTTTCTTTATTAATAAATGTATAAGACAGATTATGAATGCCCATGCTGCAAAATTCAGTGCATCATATCTGAATATCATTTATTCTAGCCCCTTGCTCAGCACCTTAATTCCCCTCTCATTTGTTTACCCCCATTTTTATGTTTTTATTTTTTTATTTATTTGTGTTCTTCTTTATTTTTGATATTCCCTGCTCATGTTTTTTCATTTTATAGATTTCATATCCCGATTGCTTCTTTGTGTACTTTTTTGTACAATTGCTTAACTACTTTTAACATTACACCAAAAGTGCAATTTAAAACTGTAAAGATGTGCCTAGGAGGTGTGTCTTAAAAAAGAGCTGTTTAATTAAGTTTAACAGAGAAAACTGTCATTGTATATTTGCTGTTGCAAATAAAGTTCATAAAAAAAAAATCTCTATGAATTACTGGTTAAAAATTATATATTCATTCTTCAGAGAAGAAAATGCTGCCCAGTGACTTGTAAATACTGTATTGTTCAAATTAATGATTACTAAAAAAAAAAAGAAAAAAAAAAGAAAGCAATTAAAATAACAACAAAATTTATTCTTTTTTTTTTTTTTTTTTGTATTATTATTGATTTCTCTCTTGTTTTTATTTCTGCCAGCAAAAGGAAGACAATGAGAGCTCTTTACCCTTTTTTCTTTTTGGTTTAAATCTCAGAACAAAAAAGCACTCTCTTAAAGGCATATCCCCCTTGTGGCAGAAATAGGCAACAACTCAGGGTTTCATCTGTTACAATGTCTGGTATACCTATGGGAATTACTGATTAAAAAAATTTCATATTTATTTTTTTTAGAGAGGAAACTGGTGCCAGTGACTTGTAAATATGGTATTGTTCAAATGAATAATTAACAAAAAAAAAGGAAGAAAGAAATAGACGATTAATTCGGTCTGACCATAACACCATTGGATTAACCCTTTCAGTATTAGAAAACACCTGTGGACCCGGGTATTGGAAATTTAATCAGGTCTTCTCCAAGATGAGGATTTTGTTGGAAATGGTACCGCAAATCCTTTATAGTCTGCAAAGCATTCAAATGTAGTTTTAGGGGGCATGCAATTGCTTACTCATCTTGGCAAAATAAAAAAATTAAACTTTAAGAACAAACCTTAGAGGCAGAAGTTGAGCAGTTGACTCTAAAACTGTAGTTCAGTTGACACTTCTCCAGAAAAAGCTACAACATTTAAAAAATAACAAAATAAAATATATGATTATTGGAAAACAGGCTGCTTAGAAGTTATGACTATAAAAGGCAGAGTGGATGGAGAAAGGGGAAAAATGTTCAAAACTCTTTTTGGAGTCTTCGCTTTGAAATAAGAAAAAAAAATATTTCTAAGCTAATTTTGAATAACGGAGAAGTATTGTCTACCCAGAGAGATATTTTAAAGGAGATGGAAAATTATTTTGCTAAGATATTTTCATTTCGTCATCGCAACCCCACTCAACTCTCACAATCTCTTTCCACAAAAGTTTTAACTACTGTGCAAAAACAACATTGTGAGGGTTTCATTACAGAAGAGGAATTTTTTGCAGTTGTCTTTTAAACCAGGGAAAACCTGGAATAGATGGAATACCACTGAGGTTTATCAGAAGTTTTTTACTTTATTAAAAAAAAACACACTTTTTTGTTTGAATTTTTTTATATATTTTTGGGAACTTCCCTGATTCTCAAAAAGAAGGCCTTATTTTATTGTTACTCAAGCAGGAACCTGATGGCCAATTTAAGGACCCTGTGAACCTTAAGAACTGGAGGGCCAATAACATCCAATTTTTATGTGGCAAAATTTCTGGCAAAATGTACAGCCAATAGATTGAAGAGTATGTTAACAAGTATTATCCATCAGATAAGTCGGTTTTCTACAGGGTCGTTATATTGGTAATAATATTAGACAGTCGTTAGAGATTATTGAAAATTATGAGTTGATATTATCGCCCATTTGGAGAAAGTCTTTTGATAAGGTTTATTTAGATTTTATTTTTGAAAGTTTAGACTTTTTAAATTTTTAATCATTTTCTGATTAAATGGGTAAAAGTGTTATTTATATCCGACAGCTGGTATCATTATATAACGGTTTTATCGCTAAATCTGTTTCTCCTAATAAGAGGGATAAAACAAGGATGCCCCTTTTTCACAATATTTATTTATTATTTGTCATGGAAATATTAAACTATTAATGTAAGGTTAATGAATGTATAGAGGGACTTGAAGTGGGGAATATTGCAAACAAAAATCTCAATGTATGCGGATGATACTTGTTTCCTATTGAGTCCAAAATGTTCTTATTTGCAAATCCTTCTTGAATTACTGGAACTTTTTTCAATTTTTTTGGTGGGGGACTGAAAGGCACCCAAAAAATAAACATGCCAAGTAAATTACAGATTATTTGGACAGATGGACCAGTTAATGTTCTAGGTGTTGTGATCCCAGAAAACTTAGATGACCTTTGTACAATGAATTATAATAATAGATTGAGAAGGATAGATAAGCTTTTACAACCACGGAATGGGAAAACATTAACACTTTATGGGAATATCTGTCTTGTTAATTTCTTGGTAATACACAAATTTATTTTTCCTTTTTATGTCTCTCCCCAAATTATCACAGTCCTTCTTCAAGTCTTTTGAAAAAAAGATTTTTGAGTTTCTCTGGAATAAGAAACCAGAGGAAAATCAAAAGGGGAGTTATCTATAACAATTATGAACAAGGTGGATTCTGATTCTGATTCTGTTTGATTACAATGACTAAATTTGGAAGCACTATGGCTCTCTTTTAAAGCGTGTTTTTTAAAGGCAGCAATTCAGTGCGGGTTGTATTTTTCAGTTTTATCCCCAGAAATCGGTCGAAGTCTGCAACAAATAATATGCTTAAATTCTAAAATATTGATTGAAGGGAAACCAGTTTTTCTGGAACAATTTATTTCATCATGGTATTTGGTTCATTAATGATATTGTGTATGGAATGGGAAACTTAGGAGCTATAATCAGTTTATTTGAAATATATGGTATGATTTGTTTTTACCCATTCATATGATCAGTTGATCTCTGCTCTAGGAAAAAACTTGAAACAAAAGATTAACTGTGAGAATACCAAACTTTTAGTATGCCAGCCTATCATAAGAATGCAAGATGGTTAAAAGGAGAAATAAGATAAATAGAAAATGTTATAACTTCTATTTAAGCTCAAAATCTCAAAAGAGTTATTCTGTTTTAGTGCTTATAAAAAACTTTCGATTGTCCTATACCCTGGGAACACGTTTTTCATTTGATATATAAAATCACAGAAGACAATTTTACAAGATTCTTTCAGTCAAAAATCATTTTTTATCTAATAGGAAAAATTAAAAAACTTGGGGGATTGCCGGTCAGATAAGTGTCGTTTTTGGTTTCATGGATTTTGAGTCAATGTACATCTATTTTGGTATTGTCATGTTGTTTTGCCTTTTGGAGGGAAGTCCAGAAAATGTGGAAAGCAATAAAAGCTGGGTTTCAACTTGATTTTTTCTCTGTTTAAAGTAGGTGATATCTCAGAGATGAATGGTTACATTGTTATTTTGTTTATTCGTTAGGGAAAAAAAATTTATTTTCAAGGCAATTTAATTTTGTTACTTGTTATGTATAATAAAGAAAATTATATTGAATTTAATTTTGTTACTTGTTATATATAATAATGAATTTATATTGAATTTAATTTTGTTACTTGTTATGTATAATAATGAAATTATATTGAATTTAATTTTGTTACTTGTACTACAGTGATGGTCTGTTTTCATGTATTGGTTATGACGACATCGTTGTGTGTTTGTGTTTACGTGGACATATAGGTTTAATTGTGTATTTGCTTAATTTTTAGTGTGATTCTGTGTAGTGTTTGGTTTGGTTTGTTTGTTTGTTTTTATGTGTGTGGATTGTGTTTTTGTGTCTGTGATGAGTTGTGTCTGTTTTGTAAAATTTAAAAAAATTAAATAAATAAATAATAAAAAGGAAGCAATAAAATAGCACCAAAGTTTTTTTTTTTTTTGTATTATCATTTGGATTTCTCTCTTGCTTTTATTTCTGCCAACAAAAACAAAAACAAACAAACAAACAAAAAAACAAAAAAAAACAAAACAAAAACAAAATTAGCTCTCTTTACCCATTTTTCTTTTTGGTTTAAGCATCAAAAACAATGTTTGTTGTTGATTATTGTGTTACAAAAATTTTGTATAAAACTGGTCCCTGACTTGTTAAGTATATTCTAAATAAAATCTTTTTTTAAAAGTAAGAAATAAAATAACACCAAAATTGATCTATTTCATTTATTTTTTATTATTTTTGTTTAAAATTGAATTAAATTAAGTAATTAATTTTTTTTATTTTTTGGTATTATGATTTGGATTTCTCTCTTGTTTTCATTTCTGACATTGTGATGTAAAAAGAGATAACCAAATAGTCACTGGGCACCAGTTTCCCCTCGGAAGAATAAATTTTGTAATTTTTAACCAGTAATTCATAGCTATTACTCAGACATTGTACAGATGAAAAACCTGAGGGTTTTTGCTTATTTCTGCCACAAGAGGGAGTATGCCCCTTTAAATGAGTGATTTTTGTTTTGAGGTTTAAAAAAAAACAAAACAAACAAACAAAAAAAAGGGCAAAGGGCAGCTGATTTTATTTTATTTATTTATTTATTTTTTTGGCAGAAATAAAAACAAGAGAGAAATCCAAATAATTATACTATTAAGGAAAGGGGGCGATTCTGGTGTTACTTTATTTCCTACTTGTTGATTTAAAAACTGCAGAAAGGCAGCGGCTGACCCGGAAGTTAAAAATTAACTCCATCAAAATAAGAGCCCGGAGAATAGAACTCAGGCACATCTGAAGACAAGAGTGTTGCCCTTGATACCACAGGAGGGAATATATCCTCAAAAATGTGCCCTTTTTGATTTTTAGCTTTAAACCAAAATCTAAAATTGCTCATTTTTTATCCAAAATAGGTTATAGATGACATATAATTAAACAATCTATGAACTTTAATAAATATAAAGGTACAGGGCTGAGTTTCTCAGTTTTTTCTTGACAAGGAGCCCTTATAAGATACATAATATTATTTTTTTTAACTATGAAGGGGAAACACAGAGCTAATGTTTGGGATTATAAACATTAAAGTATTAAAAATTTTACACCATATTGAAACAGAATACTCATGTGAAAGAGTCAGTATCCACCCTTAATGGGTGACATATGGTTTATGCATGTTGGACTGGCAGAAAGAATTTTGAAATATATTATTTCAAAATTTATTGGTTGTTTAATTAGAACGTAATCTTTAAAGTATTTTAGATGTAAAAATGACCCGTATTCAGTTTTGGTTTAAAATACAAAAGGGCACACTTAAGGGTATATTCCTCTTGTGGCCCTAATCGACGAAGGTACCTTTTAACCGTTTGTTTTCTGGGAATTAACTAACCACATCAGAAAAAAAGAAACAAGTCTTTATTTCGTTTTTTCGTTTTGGGCAAAATACAAAAAAACAAAAAAACGGTTTCGCTTTTTCGTTTTTTTGTTTTTGGCAAAAAAATAAAAAAAAGAAATTCAGCTCAATTTCTTGGACCGAAACAAAATCTTTATTTCGTTTTTTCGCTTTTGGGAAAAAAAAAAAAAAAAATCGGTTCGTTTTTTCGTTTTTGGCAAAAAACAAATTTTAAAAGGAAATCAGTCAATTCCTTGTTTTCTGTTTATAACCAAAACAAAATTTACCCCTCCATGTTTCGTTTCATTGGTGGGGGGCCCTCTGATTTGGGAAGTGTGCTTCCTTTCACTGTACTCTTCAAAAAAGAAATTCTTCGTTTGACACTGTCGACACAAAAAATATTACTGTTTTATAGACACTACTACTGTAATAGACTAGCAGACACTTTAGCTTTAATTTAAATTTATCATTATTGACTACTGTAAACCTTTTTTAAATGATGACAGCAAGTTGTCTTTGTGGCTTTTTTCTATTTTAATATTTAAGTTTGCTGCGCATATAGCAGAATTAACAGCGACTTTCACGGTATTAAAGGGTGGTTGGGGGCTCTGGCGTGATAAATCAGCAATTTAACCTTTTGTTTTGTGGCTGACTGCGTGGATTATATAATGCAACAACGTTTTATTTTAGCTATTGCCTGTTCATGCAGCTGAGTGACCATAACGCATTTATGTCTATTTTGAAGATGAAAACTCTTCGGCAGGGTGTACTATGACAGTCTGTCAACGGGCACTGCACTAGTTATTGGAAAATAAATGGGCCCACATACGCCAAAAGTAGTTACCAAAAAAAAGACCAGCAGATGTCGCACTGTGACATTTTCCCCTGACGGGACCTAGAAAGACAGTGTCAGATTTTTTTGTATTTACACTCACATATAGTATGGGAAATATTTAGCCTATATTTGACGGGTTACTACCTGTAGTTATCTATCCATTGTTGACTTTTCAAAAACATATTGCATTTAGAAAGCAAGTGGTCAGATGTGATTTGATGTGTTAGATTGTCTGAGGCTTACTGACTGCATCTGTGGCAGAGCGTGGGACTGACAGCTGTCAGTCTGTGACCGTCGCTGTCTGTGGTGCTAAAAGCTCAGCCTATGGAAAACGTGGGAAAAAGGCCTATCTCTCACATTCACGGACATTTGAATGTGTCAGGATAATAAAGTGCAAAAAAGATTTGCCTTTCTTTTTGTGTTTAGTAGTACACCCCCTGGTTATATACTACTAAAAATTAGGTTGTAATTTTAATTACCATTCATTTAAAGTGGTTCAACAAATGACTAATGATAATTAGATGTCCGCTCTTGTCCTGGTGCTGAAATATGCGCCCCAATAGATACAAAGAATGGTGCTTTCACTGCTCTAACAAGTCAGGCATTACAAGCAGACATGAAAGGTATTTTGATGTAAGAGACAGCCTTTTAAAACAGTTTTCAATAGCTAGTAGGTCCTTCTGGCTGGTTAAAGACGAAAGTGAAGTTTAACACAATATAGTACAATTACTCAAGTAGAAGTAAAATGACTATTTAAGAAACCTACTCAAGTAAAGTAAGTAAGCTAAATAAAACGTGGGTTTCATTTATAAACCACGCAGTCAGCCACAAAACAAAGTTTAAATACTTATTTATCACGCCAGAGTCCCCCAACCAAATCCTTTTAATACCGTGGAAAGTCGCTGTTTAATTCTTTCTATTATGCGCAGCAAACTTAAATTTGAATAGAAAAAAAGCCACAAAGACAACTTGCTGTCTCAATTTAAAAAAGGCTACAGTAGTCAATAATGTCGGATTGCAGTAAGATGCTGCAGATGTTTTATCAGTTATTGTGGCAAGTGTTTTATTTTATGCTGCAGTCTGCTGGGGAGGAAGTTTTGGAAAAAGCAAGCAAGGAGGCTGGATAAGCTTGTGAAAAAGGCTGGCTCTGTGATCGGAGTAAGGATGGACTCTCTGGGGGAAGTTGTGGAGGAGACACAATGAGGACGGTGGAGGCCATCCTAAACACATGGATCATCCACTGCATAACACCTTTTATGGACCAAAGAAATAATGGTGGTGGAAGGCTTCTCTCTCTTCGTTGTAGGACAGAGAGATACAGAAGATTTTCATAAAACTGCCATCAGACTCTATAATTCTTACACAAATAGATGAGACTTTCGACAAATGAATTTCCCCTTGGGGATCAATAAAGTATTTCATATTCGTATTCGTATTCGTACTCTTAATTGAGCGCTTCTGTCGTGTGGTGGGCAATGGGGAAAAGCGTCACTAAAGGGACAGGGCTGAGTTTCTCAATGTTTTAATAAGTGAATTTTTTGTCTTAATGAAGGACTTGGCCCCATTTTTAATTGCAATTTTTCAAAGAGGCTATAATTAAAGAAGATTTGGGCCCCCAAACCCTTCAACAAGGTCTCATTAAATTGATCCCTAACCAAAGAAAGACAAACTAAGTATCGAGAATTGGAGGCCAATTAGTCTGTTAATATGACGCTAAGATATTTGCATTTGTCTTTGCTAAAAAATTTAAATTGAAATTGGATGACTTATTGTTTAGAGCAATCTGGATTTATTACCCGGAAGAAACATATGCAATAACATAGACAATTTTTGGACTTTATCAACTTTTGAGTTTATATTGGACAACGTTTTATTTTATTTGAGGATTTTTATAAAGCATTTGATACAATAAGTCACATTTTGTTTCGGGGTTTTTAAGTGTTTTGAATTTGGAAATCATTTTTTAAAAGCGGTCAGAACTTTATATAAGGTTGCAACAGCTCAATTAAACTTTGCACAGGGTAGACTCCTAGGTTTGTATTTGTCGTGGATAAAACAAGGTGCCAATTTGGGCCCTTCTTATTTCTTTTTGTACAAATTATAGCTACAATATTAAAAATAGTCATTTCCAAGGTATAAAAACCTTAAATAGAGGATTTTAAAACTATCCCAACTGCAAAAAGATACAACAAATTTTCTCTCCAATGTACGAGGTGATCAAATCAATTAGATGTATTGAGGAATTCTCTGCTGTGTCAGTCTAAAAATGAACTTGAAATCTGCTCTATTAACCCTTAAAGGAGTGTGACCTACTAAGTTAGTGCAGTGTGTAATAAAGGGAGTGATACTAAATGGTATCCCTGTGGAGGAATACAGTTACATACTTAGGTGTTGTTATTGATAAGAATGAAACACTTTGTGTAAACTTACTTCAGTCCTTTTAATTGAAAAAATATCCAAGAAATTCAATATGTGGTTGATTTAGGGAAACTTTCATTGAATGGCAGAATTTTATTGTCTAAAGCTGAAGGGATACCTGTTGTCTTACGTGTTTATATATATGTGTATATACGAAAAATTTAAAAAAATATGATTTGGGTTTCATTTGGGAAACGATGTCAATACTTAAGAAAAGATATCCTATGTAATATAAAAAGAAATGGTGGTTTTGAAATTTTTAAATAATACTTTCAAAGTGAATTGGTTAAGCAATTTGTTTAGAGAAGACACATTTGGAATATTTTTTCTAACATGTTTTAACTTGTGGGTGGATTGATTTGTACTAGATGTGATTTCAAAATTGATTTTTAAAATTTTGTTAAGTTAGCAGGTTTCATAACAGGGCTCTGCTGGCTTGGGAAAATTATTACAAACTTTTTTTCCCCAACTAACTTTAATCTGGATACAGGAATATTCAATATATAAAATCTTTGTATTCAAAAATTGGGTCACATTGGTACTTTTTTATTAGTTCAAACAACTGTTAATCTGGTGGACTGTTACTAATATAATGAATTATCTTAAATTTAGGATTCCCTGTTACGCAACAGAGTAGTTCAACACTTGAGGTCTCTATGATCCATCTATTCAATAGCAGCCCTATTCCTTGGTGAATATGATATACCAAGACTAAATGCTCAAATAAATATATCAGGAATTTTATGCAATCTGTAACTGTGGCACCAGCAAAACTTTTCAGGATCTTGCTTTATGGAGAAATTGATTGGAATAAAACCTGGGTGGTGTGGAATAAATTTTGTCTTAATAATAAAGTAAAAGAAGTTTCTTTTAAAATTATGCATCAAATATATCCAGCAAAGAAAACACTATAAAGATTTAAGATTGATATTGAATATTTTTGTGACTTTTGTGGACTAGCAGAGGAATCTATTTGTCATCTGTTTTATCACTGTATGTATACCAGAGTGTTTTGGGTGGATGTTGGAAACTATATAAGAAGAAAAACTAAGGACAAAGATGTCTTTATATGGTTTGAGAACAATGAGAAGGGGGACCTTGTCTTTTTTGTTCAGTTGATTTTGTTATTGGGGAAGTTTCATATTCACTAGAGGAGATGGACGGACACTTTCATCGGGAGTTGCTTCAATATGTCACAACTGTAAGAGGACTTCAAAATAAGAAAGCTATGAAAACTAGGGATGCACCGATACCGATACCAGCATCAGGTATCGGTCCGATACTATCCTCACGTACTCATACTTGTATTCGCAAAACTACTCCGATACTCCACACCTGATACCACGTCACGAAAACACACACAAGCAAACATCTAAAGAACCAACACGACATAGAGTTCAATGCGCTTGCTGACGCTTACCTTCTTTTTTGGTGTGTCGTCATCGTCAGCGAGGGAATCGCTGTCCTCAACAACATCCACTAATGACCGCAGAGACTTTGGAAAACTGTCCATAAAATTCCATGTAAATCCATGTGCACCTATAGACCGCAGCCAGCCGCTGTCCAATAAGCCCCGGCGGGTGTAAAGTAGTTGAATGTGACTAATTAATCTGGAGACAAAGAAAAAAACGCAGCTGCCACCAGTCTGTAACCATCTTTCCTTCGTAATAAGCTGCTACAACTTCTCTTTGTGTACTTAATCTTCAGTGAAACGGCCTGACATCACAGTACACCCAACTTCACTCTTTGGGGCTCACATCGGGGTAAAAAAACTGTTGCACAAGGCACCACACTCATACCTGTCCCCCATAAACAATGGCAGGCAGGAACTAATTAGCTCTTAGGCAAGACGGACACAAAGAAGACACTTAGATACCACACATGTAGCTAAATGTGTAGTTAAAATACTAGTTAAAGTGCTGTAAATGATAATGAATTGTCTTATAACACCATCTGTAACAGTAAACTTAAATCTATAAGTCCATAATCACGTTGTGAAATTATTATACTGAAATATATCATGTACACAGTAAACCGCACAGCTTAGTAAGGAACAAAAAATCAGTAAAGTAGCAACCCAAAAATGTCATGTACAGTAACGATGATTACACTTACAGCAGGAAACAGTAACAATGATTTGTTACATTTAGAAAGTGAGCTTCTAATGAAAATAAAATGTTTTTAAAGTTACTGTAAGAACTTTAATGGCATTATTAGGTACTCATATCGGTACTCAGTATCGGCAAGTACCCAAATGTAAGTACTTGTACTTGTATTCGGTCTGAAAAAAAGTGGTATCAGTGCATCCTAATGAAAACTAAACTTGTTTTTGATAGATTCTCAGTGAACTGATGTTTCTTTGTTTTTTTAGGTATACCCCAGGCAAGAACAGTTTTCTTTGTAAATATTGTATTCTATTGTTCAATTAAATAAATAAATAAATACATACATACATACATAAAAAACAGAAAAAAATTATCCTTTTTAAAGTATAATTATTTGGATTTTTCTTTTGTTTTTATTTCTGCCAGCAAAAATGAAAATTACCTCTCTTTCCCAAATTTTCTTTTTTGGTTTAAAAGCACTCACTTAAGGGCATACTCCCTCTTGTGGCAGAAACTGGCAACAACTCAGGGTTTCATGTATACAATGTCTGAGTATACCTATGAATTACAGATTAAAAATTACATATTTCTTTTTCAGAAAGGACACTGGTGCCAGTGACTGTGTAGTTATCTCTGTTGCATAACAATGTAAAACAATAAGTATTTGAGTAAATGGGACATTATAACCTTCAAATATTAATTTTGTATTTGCCTTTAACTAATATCCAATGAATATTTATTAAATCCTCCTGGCTTTTATTTTCTGTGTTGACTCTCTGCCTTTCTGTCAGTGTAAAACAATTTATGTTTTAGCAAACAGGACATTACAACTTTCAAACATTAATTCTGTATTTGCCTTCAGCTATAATGAAATGACATCAAATAAACAATACATCACATTCATTTGAACCAGTAAATACATGAATACATGCAGGCATAGTACATATGATAACAAGACTTTTTGATCTTTTATGCCACAGAGAGGTGGTATACCCTCAACTGAGAGCTTCTGTCAGTGCGGTGGGCAATGAGGGAAAATGTCACCAAAGACACAGACATTATTATTAAGGCGGGATATTAGTTAAAAGCAAATACAGAATTAATATTTGAGGGTTGTAATGTCCCATTGACTCACACATTTTGTTTTTACGTCATGATGTAACAGAGATAACTAAACAGTCACTGGGCAGCAGTTTCCTCTCTGAAGAATAAATGTGTAATTTTTAACCAGTAATTCAGAGGGATACTCAGACATTGTACAGATGAAACCCTGAGTTGATGCCTATTTCTGCCACAAGAGGGAGTATGCCCTTAAGTGAGTGCTGCTTCTTTTGAGGTTTAAACAAAACAAACAAACAAACAAACAAACAAACAAACAAAAAAAAAAAGGGTAAAGAGAGCTGATTGTCTTTCTTTTGCTGGCAGAAATAAAAAACGAGAGAAATCCAAATAATTATACTATTTTTTAAAAAGTATCAATTTTGTTGTTATTTTATTTCGTACTTGTTGATTTGAAAACGGCAGAAAGGCAGCCGGCTGACCCGGAAGTTAAATTAACTATCAAGATAAGAGCCAGGAGAATAGAACTCAGGCACATATGAAGACAAGAGTGTTGCCCCATGATGCCACAGGAGGGAACATATCCTTAAAAATGTGCCTTTTTTGATTTTTAGCTTTAAACCACAATCTAAAATTGCCATTTTAAAATCCAAAATAGGTTATAGATGACATACTAATTAAACAATCTATGAACTTTAATAAATATAAAGGTACAAGGCTGAGTTTCTCAGTTTTTTCTCGACCAAGGAGCCCTTATAAGATACATAATATTAGTTTTTGAACTATGAAGGCAAACACAGAGTTAATGTTTGGAGATTATAAACATTAAACATGTATTGAAAATATTTGCACCTTTATTGAAACAGAATACTCATGTAGAAAGAGTCAGTATCCACCATTAATGAGTGACATATGGTTTATGCGTGTTGGACTGGCAGGAAGAATTTTGATGTATATTATTTCAAATTTATCGATTGTTTAATTAGAACGTAAGCTTTCAAGTATTTTAGATGTAAAAATGACCTGTATTCAGTTTTGGTTTAAAATACAAAAAGGGCACACTTAAGGGTATATTCCCTCTTGTGACACAAAAGGACAACTCTTGTCTTCATATGTGCTTCATAAATGCTATGAGTTATATTCTCCTGGTTCAGACACAGTACATAGAGTGTTGCATATATATATAAATTCTTCCTGCCAGTCCAAGACATGTTGTGTGTGTAAACCATATGTCACTCATTAATGATGCATACTCACTCTTTCCACTTGAGTATTTTTGTGTTGACATGGCGCAAATATTTTCAATACATGTTTAATGTTTATAACCTCCAAACATTAACTCTATATTTGCCTTCATAGTTCAAAGAATAATACATTTTGTATCTTGTAAGGGTTCTTGGCTGAGAAAAAAACTGAGAAACTCAGCTGTATGAACCAGTGCAGACTCTGAGCCTTCAGTGACGCCACTCCTCATATATTTTCCAGTGTCATTCCAGGACAATATTTTTACATAGTGATTGCAATTTTGGTCAAAATCATATTCTTTAACCTGTGATGAATATAAATATATTTGTAACTCTTGTAGCACATCAAAGATGTGACAAAAATAGTTTCATTTCTAACTAAATATGTACTTAATACTTTGTATTTGTAAGAACTGGATAAAAATTCAAAATCCACACATGTATAACTGAATTATTTATTTAAATGTTTAAGCAATCACAACATTCAAAACTGCATGTTTTCATTTTAACTGCAATTTCATCTAACTTTCAACAGCAGGGAGCCTTTAATTGTCACCCATACAGGCTCATGGAATGACTGGCAATGCCAAGCTGCCTTTTAATAAATAACAACAACAGTACCTGTACAGACTAAGTAAAATAGTGCCTGCAATGTGAAATTTTATAAAATCATATAAACTGTAACAAGATTAGAATTTTATGCAACATACTTTTTTGTTTTAAACAAAAAATCATATTTTTCAGAAAGGGATGCACGGTTAATATTGGCCTATCCAGCTATATCAGTGTAAATGAGCTAATATACAGGCTATACCTGATATATCTGATTTGACAAGTTGTCATTGTTTTTCATTTAAATTCTTTGGCAAAAAGCACTATTAAAACCAAAGTATGTCTATGAAGATTTTTTTAAAATGAACTTAAGGTTTGGTTCAGTCAGAGCTGTGAAATATTATACCATCCATCCATATTCACTATATCTGAGCCTTTCTTACACTCAGCTGTGCATTAACTACAGGTTAAATAAGCATCTTTTAATAGGCTATCAATATTGGCTGGAAAAAATACAAATCATGCATCCCAAATTTTAAATGAAGATTTTGTGGGATTAAAGTGCTGAAATAACTAAAGGGACAGTTCACCCCAAAATCAAAAATACATATTTTCCCCTGGCCTGGAGAGCACCACTAGTGCCATCTAATACCATCATTTTGGAGAAATGGCAGATATCTCTATGGCTGATAGCTCCAAAACTCACACCAGGACGGTATAGATTAATAAATGGCACTACAAGCCAGAGGACAAGTGTGTATTTTTAGATTTTGAGGTGACCTGCCCCTTTAAGGTGGCTTCAGTAAGAAAAATAAATACTGAAATATTGCCATTGGTAATGAATGTTTCATTTGCTTAGGTAATTTTTCAAACTAGTTCAACAAATGTAGTGCATCTGGAACAACATCAGTTGCATGAACATAGCAGATAATGAAATATTATTATTACAAATATAAAAACATATTTTAGTATGCGTGTAACAGTGAAATGTAATTTCTTTTGGTACCCTTGTGTGCCGATTACTAACCATGTTACAAAGGGAACTGATGTGAAGTGGTGTTTTCTCAAAAAGAACAGTAGGGCTGGTTATTCTATGTGTATCTTGTGGAGGTTAGATAAGTAGCAAATACTTTCAAGTTCTAACAAACACAAGTTGAAAATGTTTGAAATAGAACAGATTTAAGTTCCTCCATTTTCCTCTCATATCCCAAATTATCCTGGATGCTACCATATGTGAATCATTCCCTAACCACAACTGTATGTTGTCTGAAATAGGTCATTTAACATGACTTATTGGTGGCATAATGTGTCACATTGAACACAGAGTTAAGCTCCTCCATTTTCCTCTCATATCCCAAATTACTGTAGAGATCACAACTACAACTCATAATCGCAATCGTTACCTGGTTGCTCTTGATAATCCACAGACCTTGTTACTGTGAGCAGTTCTTTCTGCAGCAGAATATGTACTGTAACTATTTTATTTCAACTAGAAAGAAAATGGTTCCTACATGAAACTGCTCACAACAACGTCTGTGGATTATCTTGAGTAACCAGGTCATGATTTCTGGAAAGAGACACTAGTGTTTAATTTTTCAAATGGATTTTTGGTGCATTTAGCACCACAAGGTGAGTGCCATCTAGTTCCATTATATTGGAGAGAGGGCAGACATCTCGACAGCCAATACCTCCTAAACTCTGCACCTGACACTAAAACTATCTAGAGGGGGATCAGTAGCACTACAGGCCAGGGGAAAATAACTACTTTTAAATTTGGAGTTGAATTACTGCCTTTTTCACAGTATTTTCTCTGCACTCAAACATAGCAAACATAAACATTAAAGATGTGACAATCAGTAAGGTTAAACAAGGTCACTGTACATCTTTCAAGTCAAAGATCTGAAAAACCTAAAAAGGCTACAAATGAACATCTGGTGGGCTGAAATTTTTTTATCTTAGACAATATCCATTACCCACACGTTGCTCTCTAAGACTTTGTTCATTTCATGTCGAAAATCAGGGTAGCTGTCATATCTGACTGGCAACTCCAAGTAACAGCCACATGTATGAGCAACAGGTCTTCTCTGAAAGCCCTGAAGTTGTGTGAAGGTGACAGTGACGCTCTTTCCTGTAAACAAGTCTGATCCAGTGGAAAACCTGAGGAAAGAGGAGAGGTGGTGGGTGTCAGACTCTCGACAGTATGCACTTACATACTTGACAATTTGTTTCTCCTGAGCATTCTGGGTACTGGGGTAAATAATTGATCTCATGATCTTGCGTGATGTTGGTTAGCGCATCATAGGCAGCTGCCTTTTCAGCTCTGATCGAACAGGTGCGAGTGTGTTGGCTCATTGTTCAATCACAAAAGCTGGCTCTTGAATCAGTTTTTGATGCGCAAGCTCCCTCAAGATTTGCTTGAGGTTATCTGCTGTTGGAAGCCTTTAGCAGTTGTGAATATCCATGATTTCCGACAATTCTTCTTGGTCAACAGAATCTGAACGGCAAGATTCAAAGATCACTTGCTCAGACTCTGACACATACCTGAGAAAGCTGTCCACAAGATCACTCTCCACAACACCCAGAACAGCTTGCTCCAGAAGGACAGGTGCAAGTTTTATAGGAAGGTGCTTGTGATTATTCGGCTTACACTTTCCCATTCTTGTTTACCAAAAGCATGACGTAGGTATGCCACTTTGAAGTCATTTCCCATAGTGCACTGCACATTAAATTCATTCCAGAATTCTGACAACACATCCCTCAAAACATCTCCATCATCCACAGCCTTTTCAAGCTTTCCATCAGGAAGAATAACTTTAAAGCTAATGTCATCCTCCATGATACTTTCCTCAGAAAACACTTGAATAAGTTCTCTAAGAATCTGTCCACGATGAAGCACAGCATGTTTCTTCACTCCTTCTCTCTGATTGGCTTGTTCATTCAATATATCCACAGAGGGAAGCAAGGGTCCTTCAGAAGAGAGTTCCTCAGTGAGAGGCAAGGTATCATCAAGACTGGAGTAGAATATTTTTGTGTTTAAATAAGACAAAAACTTTTACTATGCTCATTATTCTTCAAGGATGGAGAAAGGGAGCATTATTTCATGTTATGTTAAAGGGATAGTTCAGATTATTTGAAATGTGATTGTAAGAGGTACTTTTCAATAGTCTGTGTATTACCTACAGTGACTGGCAGTCGATACACCACTAGGAGAAGCAGTGAGGAATACCAGCACAGAAGCTAAGTAATGAACTGCTCTGGACAGGGTCAACAGCAAAACACTATAAAAGCTCAACCGAGAAAAAATCTATACTGTATATCACTATCACTTTAAATGTACTCTATATTTTCACCGCTTTACTTTGCCATCAGACAGCCTTTTCTGTTGGGAAACTGCCGTTATATAAGCCAAATATCATGCTCTCCAAACCAACCAAACTCCATGGCTGAAATCAGTGATTACCTTACACAACATAAGAGTTGCCAATCTGCTGTTGCCACAATTGGTTAGTCTGCTTGTGAATCCCAACTAACCTTTCAAAAACACAAAAGTCACACAATAACATAAACAAGCTGATTGAGGCAGCGGCAGACCAGCAACTCACATGTTCTGCAGGACAAAATGACTCATTTTACAAAAGCCAGAGTTTGGTTGGTTGGGATGAGAGCGATATTTGACTTATATAGCAGCAGTTTCCTGTTGGAAAAGGCTGACCAATAGCAAAATAGAGTGGTGAAAATACTGGTAACATAGCATAAACTAATATTGATTTTTTTTAGCGGTCTAAAATAAGTTTTGCTGCTAACCCTGTCCAAAGCAGTACATTGCTCCTCAATGCTTCTCCAAACTGAGGTTGCATCGTACATCTCCTGTAGCTAATATACTGACTATGGATAAGTGCCTCATACAACTACACTATATAAAATCTGAACTATCCCATTATTATTTAAAATAAGTCTCACTTTTCTGGTTCTCTAAATCTGTCCCAGGGAAACTTATTGTATTATTACAAATGAAATTCTGACATTTATGCATCATGGTAGATAATTTTATTTGTTAGGTGTTCAAAAACTGTGAGTGGGCACCAGCACAAGCTCTACACTACATCATGTGCAATCACACGCTGTCATGGTGTTTAAAATAAATAAAAATAATATAATAAAAATAAATAAAATAAAATAAGGTGTTTACTAAAATGTGTGAAGTTTGTGCAAAGTGTGTGCATGTAAATTTCAGGTTAAACAGGTTAAACGAGAAACAGTAACTCAACAAATTACTAGAAGAATAATGAAAACTCACTGTGGCCAAACACCCAGAGTGATTCCAATTTTTAATTCCGGTAGAAGCAAGCAATAGAACTTCCATGGTGGTTCCGAGTGAGTCAATGAAGTGATGTAAGTTACTTAAAAAAATTAAACTACATTTAGTTCTATTATGGAGAAAGAAAAACATTCAGCTGCAACGGACAGTTGCAGAATACTTTGGAAAAGAAATCTTTTTGAGCTCTGACTTTAAGATGGGCATGTGGGCATAATCACTCCATTTAATTGTATTGTCAGGCAGCTTATGACAACATTGACTGACCTCCTACCTGTAGTGTCAGTAGTAATGATAACATGTTTGGCTGGGTGTTGAATCCATTGTCAATAAAATACAGAGGCCTGAAGCAACTGTAATGAATGTGTTTGAAAATGCTACTTTTTGTCAAAATGAACAAAATGGTTCAATATACCATGAGTAAGTTTATGTACTAAATTCTCTGAATTTATTTCAGAACTATGTAGCAAAAAGAGGTTTGTATAAAAGGGTTATTATTTGATCTGGCTTGCATTCGTATTTTATGGTACAATTAGGTATAGGGCTGCAACTAACCATTATTTACATAGTCGATTAAACGGTCGATCATTTTCTTGATTAATCGATTAATAGTTATTTGTTTTAAAATTTGAAAAATGTCAATCAGTGTTTCCCAAAGCCCAAGATGACATCCTTAAATGTCTTGTTTTACTCACAACCCAATGATATTCAGTTTACTGTGATAGGGCAGTAAAGACACCAAAAAATATTCACATTCAAGAAGCTCAAATCAAAGAATTTTCTTCTAAAATTACTCAAACCAATTAATTGATTTTCCAAATAGCTGGCAATTAATTTCATAATCAATTAATTGTTTCAGCTCCAGCCTCAAGACTTTGCACAACATACATTTATTATATGTTGGTTTCTCTAAACAGTAAACATCTTGTTACATACAAAACAACTCACAGTTGATCAATTCTGCATCAGATATTTGGCTTGCTATTACACTTCCATTAGGCTTTTCCCTCTACATGCACACAAGCTATACAAGACCATTTCATTCTTAAATATAGTATTTCGTTTTATCATACTGCAATGGTTACAAGACTATTAGTACTGGTAACAACAACAACAACAACACAACAATAATAATAATAATAATAACAACAATAATAATAGTATTATTATTACAGATCATTTGTACAGATGGAACACTGTCTATATACTAAAAATATCCACAGTCGACATAAAAATATCTATCTGGTATTTTATCTTTTAAATATCTGTATCGGAAGACTTTTTTTTTTTTAGATGTCTATTAAATATCGGTCACAGACTGTGCCAGTATATTACTAAGCACAGAAATCAAACATATTACTTTGGCATTCATATTTTATTAGATGTAGATCTTTTTTCTCTACAGAAACAATCAACATTTGGTAGTCTATAGAGCAAAGACAGCGCCTGAACACTTTCTGACGTACAGTACATGGTTTGGTTCTAGATTCTAAAAGTAGCCAAGAGCTAAAAGTGTGCTATTCCCGCCAGCTGTGCCGCCTCAGTGTACGAGGTGCAGTGCTTGTTGTGGAGGCTGATGTAGCGCCTAACACAGAGCAACTTAATGCAGACGCACTCACTGTTTTCATTTCAGCGATACCGTCAAATGCCAGTCACATAAACGTTACATTGCTTAAAAACAATATATGGTTCTTTCACAGTCAAAAGATATGATCAAAAACTACAAAGGAGTGTTGATTAAAAGACTTGAAAAATGATACCAAACACCTAACATTTACAAAAGTCACCTGTATAGTTACCTTATTCAGCACTGCATATCACCAGCATGCCATACGTGCCATGGTTGTGCCTGAAAGGAGATGGAGGCTCCTCTGAAGACACCAGCACTGCAGTGCATGCACAGTTTGTATCTCATAATTTTATCTCATAATTAGGACTTTTTATCTCATAATTTTGACTTTTTATCTCATAATTTTGACAGTTTATCTCATAATTATGACTTTTTATCTCATAATTTTGACTTTTTGCCTCATAATTATGACTTACCTTCTGGATATTTTTTTTTTTTCAGTGGTGGAAATGAGTTTAATAGATAATAGCAATAACACAATGAATGTGATAATAAAGTTGTTTCTGGCTTTGGTTTAACTTCTATTCCAATTGCTGATTTAGGTCAATGACCGGAAAAACATTGTTATTATTAGGGGGCCAAGCCTGCGGGGCCTGGGGAACGCGTATGCAAGCATACGCGTTTCCAGGACCAGCGGTGTGGACCCTATTGTAATTGTTCAGATTTTTATTTTCTCTATTTTTATTTTTCCCCGGTAAAAGTCTTGCTGCAGGCTAAACCGTGCAAGGGAGGGCGGTGCAATTTGGAGGTTGGTCCAGACCCCTGCACGTACCTCAGGCGCAAAAATTGACATATGTCCGTCAGCAGGGGGCGCTATAACCAAGGGAAACATCTTTTGGCCTATAACTCCCACACCGTATGTCGCACATTCAAAAGCCTCATATCCCCAGATTCCTGAATAGCCCTGAATCATCTGGGCTAGGCCACGCCATTTCCCTAGAATTTTTTTTCAGGAAATGCAAAAACTCGAAAACCTACTTTTTCGAACTCTCCTTGGGGTTGGGTCCGATCAGTGTGAAACTTGGCACGTCCGTTCGTCAGCTGGACCTGATCTAAAGTTATCAAAGAATTTTGTTGTTCAAAATATGCGCAAATTATTAACGAATAAAATTTTCTAGCTAGCTATAAAAACAAGAACACTTGCATATCTCGGTCAAGTAAATGCTAATCACACCAAATCTGAGATCCTTTGTTGGCATGTGACTGTGGGGGTATGAGCCAAATTTGGCTAATGTTGGCCACTAGGGGGCGCTGCAAATATGGGAACGTTATATCTCTTAACGCCAAAACTGATTTTTACCAAATTCGGTGGGTATGATGCTGGGTCACTCCTGAGGCCATATCTTGAAGGTCATACGACTGGTCAAGTGGGCGTGGCTTATTACGAGATAAACAACAAACATTTATTTCAGCTCAAGTATTAAGCTGAGGGCTGTGAAATTTACAGGGTATATATAGAATAGCACACAGACCACCATACCAAAAATTGTGCATCTACTCCACTAGGTGGCGCTGTAACGGATGCAAAGGCATTTTGGCCTGTAACTTCCACATTTTAAATCACATTTTCATAAACTTTATATCCACGTATTCCCTGCATAGATCCGCATCTTTTGACATAGGCCACGCTCACTCCCACAGCATATTTCTCTTTGTAAGTCCCTTTACGTCAAAAACATACTTTTTCGAACTCCTCCTAGGGTGTACGCTACATCTGCGCGAAACTTTGCACACACAGTCTCCAGACGTGCCTGATCAAAAGTTATCAAAAGAATTTTGCTACTCCAAAAAATGCCGTACTTATAAATAAGCAATTTTTTCTGCTAGCTAAAAAACACATACTGTTGCATATTTTTGTCAAAGTAAAAGCTATCAACATGAAACTTGATTCACTTGTTTCAGAGGTCAACCAGAGGCTCTGTGCCAAATTTGGCTCAAATTGGCCAATAGGGGGCGCTACAAAATGAGAAACATCAAGCGACACAAAAGTTGCTCGGATTCGCACGAAATTCGGCGAGCGTGATGAGGAGTCACTCCGAGGCAGCCGTCAAATTTAGTCATGTTTGGTCAAAGTGGGCGTGACTTCTTACAACAAAACATATTCAGCCTTTCACACTGAGAGAGCAGCGCTCTTCCCATTGCAATAAGAGGAACGGAGGAGAGAGGGCAGCCTAATTTGACACCACGCTTGACAGCAAATCTTGGCGACGTGCCTCCCTACTGCCCATACCGAAAATTGATTAAGTCACATCTTCATAAACTTTATATCCACGTGTTCCCTGGATAGAGCCGCATCTTATGACATAGGCCACGCCCAGTTCCACAACATATTTCTCTTTCTAATTCGCTACACGTCAAAAACCTACTTTTTCGAACTCCTCCTAGGATTTACGCTCCAGCTGCACGAAACTTTGCACATACAGTCTCCAGATGGCCCTGATCAAAAGTTATCAAAAGAATTTTGCTACTCCAAAAAATGCGGGTACTCATAAATAAACAATTTTTTCTGCTAGCTAAAAAACACATATTGTTGCATATTTTTGTCAAAGTAAAAGGTATCAACATGAAACTTGAGTCACTTCTTTCAGTGGTCACCCAGAGGTTCTGTACCAAATTTGGTGCAAATTGGGCAACAGGGGGCGCTATAAACACGGTAATATCAAGCGACACAAAAGTAGCTTGGATCCGCACGAAATTCGGGGAGCGTGATCTGGAGTCCCTCCTGAGCCCGGCCGTACAGTTTAGTCATGTTTGATCAAAGTGGGCGTGACTTGTCACAACAAACATATTCTGCCTTTGACACTTGCTGTGCTCTTCCCATTACAGTAAGAGGAAGGGAGAGACAGGGCAGCCTCATTTGACCTCACATTTAACGGCAAACCTCGGCGACGTGCCTTCCGGTGACGAAACAGAGCCGTTTGCGTTGCGTGGGCTCTGCGACGCCCGGGGGCGGAGTCGCGCGGGAGGCTTGGCCCCCTTTCATAACTGCTTGCAGTTCTAGTTATTATTATTATCATTATTATCATTAATTTTTGCTGGAAACAGGAAAACAAATGATACATTGTATCTTTGTTTATCCTAATTACCAAAAAAGTCAAGTACAGTTTGGGAAGGATGGTACATGGACCCCTCCGCAAGATCAAGATGTGGTCACTCACCTGGTAGATCACATGCCTCATGTGAAAAGACGAACTCCTTACTGCAGAGGCTTTGGTTTGATTCCAGCCCTTGGACATGTGCTGCATGTCATCTGTTCTCTCTCTGCCACCTTTCCTGTCACATCCTTCAGTCTGTCCTGTTATTAAGGCCAAAAAATCAGGCTGTAATATGATTTAATACATATCATCTGATTTTTAATGTCTGTAATGTGGAAACTAGCTTCTAAACCCTTGAGTGGAAAATGAAGAGCTTTATATCAGCTTATCTCACTGTTAGGAGGTATATTTTAAATGTTGTATGTCTAGTGTAGATTTGAAAAGAATCTCAAGTCAAACAATGGTATCCTTTATATTTGTCATATATTTACTGTGAGTAGAATGGAAGCCTGGTTTTAAACACCTCTCATATTTATTCTATATTGAATGTATCTAACTTGGTTTTAAAGACTTCTTGGTAGTGGAATTTCTTGGAAAGCTTATCCTACTAAAGTGCTTTAGATCAGCTCATCTCACTGTTAAGAGTTCAATTTCAAAATTTCTTTGTGCCGACTGTATTTGAAAAGAATCTCAAATGAATCTATGTTCGGGTTCCTCAGTAGCTCACCTGGAATTGTGCATGTTCCATATGCAAAGGCTGAATCCTTGCTGCAGCGGCCCTGGTTTGATTCCAGCCCATGGCCATGTGCTCCATATCATCCTGTCTCTCTCCCCAGCTTTCATGTCACACTCCTCAACTTGTCCTGTTATTAACGACAAAAAAAAATCAGTTTGTTTTATCCTTCATATTCATCTGGAGCCATATTCACAAAGCTTCTTAGTACAAACTTCTATGACAATTTTTAGAATTGTGACATTTTCTAAGAATTTCCCCATAAAGTTAAGAGTAGATCTTGGTGAAGATAAGTTATTCACATATCTTAACTCCTAAGAGCTCATGAGGTGAAAAGTGGTCAGAGTAGGGAGGAGGTTTAAGTGTTTCTTAAGCAGAAGAGAAAATGACAGAAAGATGAAGAAGTGCTGAGTGACAGTGAGTTAGTAAAATGCTACACATTAGACTGTGCAGAGATAATGTTTGTGGTTGATCCCATAAGAGATTTGCTCACGAAACAACAAAATAATAATAATGACCGTTATCTATGTACCACTTTTTTAAGGTTATCAAGTGTTTTACAAGATAAAATAAAAACAAATCTCCCACATAACACAATAATGCTATAATGCCAGAAATGAAAGTGATGACAACACAAAGAATTTGGTCTGTGACAACTTAACATCAGCAGAGTGATTACACAATTACGCTTCACAGCGCTTTCACAGTCTTATACGCTGACACAGTTCATTTCATTTCCTCTGGATGTCTCCTGACCTCCCATGCTCACAAAATGGCATTCATGGACACAGCAGGCTTCCCCCATTAATCAGATATATTAAGCACCAAAATTACCAGTATGGTAAATAGACACAAGCAAATTAATATAACAGCGATCAGCATGAAAAGGCTACTGTACAAGTAGCTCTGTGTTTTTAAACATAAACAATACTTTTCAAGTCAGGCGTACAATTTATTCAGTTCTTAACAGTACTCATAATTACACCATATCTTGATGGAGACTAAATTCTATGAATTTTACTGTTTATTCTATGACCATTATCACTAAGAATTGTTTTTTTGGCTCAAGCACTCACATTCTTTAAAATAATGTGTCATACCTAACAATGGGATCAACCACAACTTAACACTAAGATATAAGTTTCTGTCACTTCCTAATTCAGAGTTGCTCTGAGAAGTTTCTTAACTCACTTCAAAGTGACTCCTTGCAAGGAATTTTTAGACCAAGTTAGGAACACTGAGAGAGTATTCTTAGAATGTTTATGAATACAGGCCCTGGATTTTAATGTTTATAAAACATGTGTTCCAGGTCTCGATCTGAATCATTAAGATATGAAATTTCCAATTCCACTATCGATTCTCATGCACAAATTTAACACACGTGTATGTATTTTTGCACATATCACAGAATTCAACATATGATGAAGCGTTATTTTTATCCAATCCTCTCCTTCAAAGAAGAATTCCAGCTGGACTTGTGAAATATACAGTTACCAACAGAAGCCACCATTCTGTGAACAAACACATCACAAACACTAACAGCAAGTGACACAAGAGGGGTGTTTCTATGAAGTAAGACTAATGTGCCAGCAAGGTATGTTGAGTCTAAAACCAGGGTTTCCAGTGTCATGAAGGTGGCTCTTTTAACCTGGTTAGATCACCATGGTAACTTATGCTGAACTCATAACCTGGTCAGGAGTAGTTTATGTTCTGAGTTTCAGATTAAATCGTCCATAAAAAGTGCTGCTCTTTAACTAATTCTTTTCCTAACAAAGTTTTCTATAAACGATATAGATTATAAACTGAGGGAAGATGTTAAAAATGAAAAGTTGCTGAGCTGTATGTTCAGAATATCACAAATGAAGCCATATAATGTAGACACAATGTAATGTAGCAGCAGCACAAACTGAATGCATCACGCTGTCATGGGAACCTCCGTTTGGTGATGCAGTCATTTTATCCCATTTGCTTCAGACTAACACTTAAAATTTACAGTGTGTCATCCACACACTAAAAGAATGATAAGCATCTATATACCACTTTGATACTACTATTTACCATTTAAAGTCAGTTTTGCTTTGCTGATACTGCAGCTCAGAACACTGATTAGAAAATTGATGAGTCTATCCCATTTATCACAGAAAATCTTAAATCAGTTACATTCATTTTACTTTGATTTGACCAAAAACTGACGTGATGTCCACGTCTCTGTCATTGTCAGACAGTGTCAGATCAACAGCATCATGTTTAAATCTGCTGTATGAAGTTTAATTGTTTAATGTGCAGTTGTCATGTTAGAAATAAACAGCAGCATTAAGATCATATTTAGTCGATAAGTAATTTTCTAACAGCCTTATTCTTCTAATCAGATTCAGTCCAGAAGGGATTCCATGATGCACTAAGATGTTGTGGTAGACATTCTTGTTCATGATACCGTCACTAATTTGCCCACGGCATTTCCACAAATGGAACCCCATACCATAATGGAATTTCCACCGTGTTTCTCTGTGGGTTTCAATGCATCTGGCAGCAAAACGTTCTCCAGCTTTTCTGCAGACATAAACACGACGATGCTGACCGAAGAGTTCAAACTTGGACTCGTGCGTCCAGAGTACCTTCTTCCATTCATCAACAGTCCAGTGTTTGTGCTCCCTGGGAAATCTGAGGCGTTTCTGGATGTTTGCAGGCCTCAATAATGGCTTCTTAGCAGCTAGTCTTCCCTTTAAGACTTGTTCTGTCAGTCATTGAGACTTTCTCAGACTCTGATCTAGAAGCATTTATCTCTGCCTGAAGATCAGCAGTGGTCTTCCTTCTGTCTCTAGTACTTAAAATCTTGAGGTGTCTGACACCTGCTTCAGTGAACTTTCGTTTCCTGCCTCTTCCTTGGTGCATTTTGTAAGCACCAGTCTCGGCAGTTGACTCCAAAGCATACTTGACCACACTGTGAGAACACTTTCTTTCTTTCCCTATTTGTCGCAGAGACCATCCAGCATCATGAGGTGCTTTAATGTGGACTCTTTCATTTTCAGTGAGCTCTCGACGTTTTACCATTTTGAACAGGAATGAGGAATTTCAGACTGAATTCACCTTTTTATACCCAAATTTGAGCCAGCTCACTGGGCTTCTCTGAGAAGTCAGAAATTAATCAAACATAACATTCAACCACTAAAATTATTTTTTCTGTTCAGGAATGCAAGTAAATAACTATAATTAACTCTGTTAAAGAGCTTTTACATACTGGTGTATTAACCATTACAGACACATAAAAATGATTTTGGCAATTACCAGTGCTGTTAATTTAGGGCAGCTGTGGCATAAACTTTACACTGGGGGTGGTCTCACAAATTTGTTAAGCACTGTATATATTAATGTATTCTGTACACATACACACGCCCGCATGTATATGTATATGAACACAGGCACTCATACACACAATAGCAGTAGTAAACTAATATAGAAACAAGAAACTCTAGATAAAACATTCCTAATTCAGCTCATTGTCTGGTGTTTGCTGACCTCTAGTGGGTTTTTGTATATGGCACCTACACTGTACCAACACGTGTCACAGGCTACCTGCTGCCTGCCCCTTATTCCAGCAAAATCTTTTTCCATTTTGCTGCATTTTTGGTGTGTCTAGCAAAGTTTTGACCGAACTGAAGTCCCAGGTCTAATCATCACGGTTCGCCACTGATAAAAGTTTTTACACTAATCATTTTCCTGATCTCTTTTCTTCCTCCCTTCAATTTGTTATATGCTGACCTGATCTCAATGCTTCCACCCAGGTGTCAAGATAGTTCATGTTTGCTAATCGCCACATGTTGTGAATAATGACTCAAACAGGTAGAAAGTGTGGTGTAGTTTCTCACTGTGCTGCTAACAATAATGCAAGTCAATAAATGGTAAATGGTAATAGTAAACAAATAACACTCTGTCTCTCTTGTGTCCTCGCTGGGTGCAGCTAAGACGCAAGGAGAGGGAGCGAGTGGAGGAGATGAATGTCTTGAACGAAAAGCATCCATAGTTAGAAGGCCAAGCCCGCGGGGCCTGGGGAACACATATGCAAGCATACGCGTTTCCCAGGACCAGCAGTGCTGGGAACCCTATTGTTTTTGTTCAGATTTTTATTTTTCTTCTCTATTTTTATTCTTCCGTTGGTAAAAGTGGTGCTGCAGGCTAAACCGTGCAAGGGAGGGCGGTGCAATTTGGAGGGTTGGTCCAGACCCCTGCACGTACCTCAGGTGCAAAAATTGACAAATGTCCGCCAGCAGGTGGCACTATAACCAAGGGCAACACGTTTTGGCCTATAACTCCCACACCGTATGTCGCACATTCAAAAGCCTCATATGCCCAGATTCCCTCAATTGCCCTGAATCACCTGGGCTAGACCACGCCCATTTCCGTCTATAATTTTTTTTCGCTACATCGCAAAAACTGGAAAACCTACTTTTCGAATCCTCCTTGGGTTTTTTTCCGATCAGTGTGAAATTTGGCAGGTGGGGTTCTTCAGAAGGATTGACTAAAGTTATCAAAAAATTTTGTTAGGTCAAAATATGCGCAATTATTAACGAATATAATTTTTAGCCAGCTATAAAAACGCAAACAGTTGCATATCTCGGTCAAAATAAATGCTAACGACCCAAGTCCGAGATCCTTGGTTTGCCATGTGACTGTGGGGGAAATGAGCCAAATTTGGCTGGTGTTGGCACTAGGGGGCGCTGCAAATTTGGCACATTTTTATCTCTTAAATGGCAACACGATTTTTCCCAAAATTTGGGGGGTATGATGTGGGTCACTCCTGAGGCCTTTTCTTGAAGGTAATCACGACTGGTCAAAGTGGGCATGGCTTATTACGAGTAAACAACAAACATTTATTTCAGCTCAAGTTTTATGCTGAGGGGCTGTGAAATTTACAGGGTATATATATAATGGCACACAGAACAACCATACCAAAATTGTGTGTCTACTCCCCTAGGTGGTTTCCGTAACGGATGCAAACGCATTTTGGCCCTGTAACTTCCACATTTTAAATCACATCTTCACAAACTTTATATCCATGTGTTCCCTGAATAGAGCCGCATCTTCTGACTAGGCCACGCCCACTCCCACAGCTATTTCTCTTTGTAAGTCACTACACGTCAAAAACTTTCTTTTTCGAAAATCCTCCTAGGGTTTACGCCCCATCTGCACGAAACTTTGCACACACAATCTCCAGACTTGCCTGATCAAAAGTTATCAAAAGAATTTTGCTACTCCAAAAAATGCGGGAAGTACTTTAAATAAACCCAAATTTTTTCTGCTAGCTAAAAAACACATACTGTTGCATATTTTTGTCAAAGTAAAAGCTATCGACATCAAACTCAAAGCACTTGTTTCAGAGGTCAACCAGGGCTCTGTGCCAAAATTTGGCGCAAACTGGGGCCGGGTAGGGGGTTGCTATAAACAGAGAAAAATCAAGCGACACGAACATTGCTCAGATTCGCACGAAATTTGGCGAGCGCCATGTGGAGTTTAGTCCCGAGGCAGGCAGTAAAGTTTAGTGATGTTTGGTCAAAATGGGCATGACTTCTTCCCAAAAAACATATTCAGCCTTTCACATGCTCTTCCCCTTACAATAAGAGCAAAAGGAGAGAGAGGGCAGCCTTGTTCGACCCGACGTTCGACAGCAAATCTCGGCGACATGCCTCCCGGCACGAAACAGAGCCGTTTGCGTTGCGTGGCCTCCGCGAGACCAGGGGGCCGAATCGCGTGGGGAGGCTTGGCCCCTGTTCATAACTGCTTGCAGTTCTAGTTAGGGGGCCAAGCCCGCGGGGCCTGGGGAACGCGTATGCAAGCATACGCGTTTCCCAGGACCAGCGGTGCTGGGAACCCTATTGTAATTGTTCAGATTTTTATCGTTATAGTTTTTATTTTTATTCTTCCGTTGGTAAAAGTCGTGCTGCAGGCTAAACCGTGCATGGGAGGGCGGTGCAATTTGGAGGGTTGGTCCAGACCCCTGCAGGGACCTCAGACGCAAAAAATTACATATGTGTGCCAGCAGGGGGCGCTATAACCAAGGCCAACGCGTTTTGGGCTATAACTCCCACACCGTATGTCGCACATTCAAAAGCCTCATATCCACAGATTCCCTGACCTGCCCTGAATCACCTGGGCTAGGCCACGCCCATTTCCGCCTATAATTTTATTTCGCTACGTCGCGAAAACTGGAAGACCAACTTTTTCGAACTCCTCCTTGGGGTTTTCTCCGATCAGTGTGAAATTTGGCACGTATGCTCTTCAGAGGGATCTGATCTAAAGTTATCAAAAGAATTTTGTTCCGTCAAAATATGCGCAAATTCTTAACGAATAAAATTTTCCAGCTAGCTATAAAAACACAAACAGTTGCATATCTCAGTCAAAATAAATGCTAACGACACTAAGTCCGAGATCTTTGGTTGCCATGTGACTGTGGGGCTATGAGCCAAATTTGGCTAGTGTTGGCCACTAGGGGGCGCTGCAAATATGGCAACGTTATATCTCTTAAACGGCAACACCGATTTTTACCAAATTTGGTGGGTATCATGCTGGGTCACTCCTGAGGCCATATCTTGAAGGTAATCCCGACTGCTAAAAGTGGGCGTGGCTTATTACGAGATAAACAATAAACCTTTATTTCAGCTAAAGTATTATGCTGAGGGCTGTGAAATTTACAGGGTATATATAGGATAGCACACAGACCATGCCTACCAAAAAATTGTGCGTCTACTCCACTAGGTGGCGCTGTAATGGACGCAAATGCATTTTGGCCTGTAACTTCCACATTTTAAATCACATTTTCATAAACTTTATATCCACGTCTTCCCTAAATAGATCCGCATCTTTTGACATATGCCACGCCCACTCCCACAGCATATTTCTCTTTGTAAGTCGCTACATGTCAAAAACCTACTTTTTCGAACTCCTCCTAGGGTTTACGCTCCATCTGCACGAAACTTTGCACACACAATCTCCAGATGTGCCTGATCAAAAGTTATCAAAAGAATTTTGCTACTCCAAAAAATGCGCTACGTATAAATAAACATTTTTTTCTGCTAGCTAAAAAACACATAATGTTGCATATTTTTGTCAAAGTAAAAGCTATCAACATCAAACTCAACTCACTTGTTTCAGAGGTCAACCAGAGGCTTTCTGCCAAATTTGGCACAAATTGGCCAATAGGGGGCGCTACAAACAGAGAAAAATCAAGCGACACGAAAGTTGCTCAGATTCGCACGAAATTTGGCGAGCGCCATGTGGAGTCGCTCCCGAGGCCGGCTATAAAGTTTAGTGATGTTTGGTCAAAGTGGGCGTCACTTCTTACAACAAACATATTCAGCCTCTCACACTGCTCTTCCCATTACAATAAGAGGAATTGAAAGAGAGGGCAGCCTTGTGCGACCCCACGTTCGATAGCAGATCTTGGCGGTGTGCCTCCTGGTAACGACATAGAGCCATTTGCGTTGCGTGGGCTCCGCGACGCCCGGGGGCCGAGTCGCGTGGGAGGCTTGGCCCCCGTTCATAACTGCTTGCAGTTCTAGTTTTCCTTGTTTTGCTGTGTCATCTTCTACAGCTGTTCTTTTTTTTTAAATGGCAGTGTTTAGGTGATTTAACACCACCTACTGGATTGGAGTGTTACCACACTTGCCAGAGCAACAATAATGTGACTGAGTCAGTCAGAAAAACAGATGTAGTTGTTGTATTCATTGTGCACATACTGTGTACCAAACCGTAAAGCCTGTGACGTGACGTCACGGGACAAATACACGTACTGTGACAGCCTTAATGAAAACCCCATTATTTCATGTTCAGTAAACACAATCTCTTAATTAACATAACTCAAAAACACTGACTTATTCAAACTCAAAATCATTAACCTCAAAACTTCACCTCACTTTTTTTTAGTAGTACAACATTTAAAAAAAAATAAAAGTACAAGTTTTTTAATTCAAAAACTGAGTATAGTTACATTTGCCCATTCTTGTACTTTACAGCAGAGACTGAAACATAAATAATATTGTATGACAGACAAAACATCTATTTTTTGTAATACTAAAAAAAAAAAGCCTCTGGAAATCAGGGTTAAAATAGCATAATGCATACATGATATCTATCAACATCATGTCACTAACAATATCAGGAAAGTGTACAAAAACTATACTTTTAACTCAATAATCAATATTTCAAATTTGGATTAAAACTCATTTGTAATACTTTTCAGGTGTTTACAAAGAAGCTAAATTTCATACATGGAAGACTGATAAACTCTTCATAACAATAAAAACTGCTGAAACGTTAAAATGGGACATTGAAGGATTTCAGATTATTTCAAGTGTGGTTGTATGAGGCACTTATCCATAATCAATGCATTACCTGCAGTAGATGGATGTCGACACGTCCCCAGTTTTGTAGAAGCAAAGACGAGTACCAGCACAGAAGCGTAGCAGTGCACTGCTGAGGAAATGTACTGTATGTCATATGCTGAATAGTTTCTCAGCTTCACCTTGCTGTCAGGCAGCCTTTTCTCATGGTAAACTGCTGTTATATAAGTCAAATATCTCTCTCTCCAAACCAGCCGTATATTAATTAATTAGTGCTTCTGCCAAAAGAGTCAGGTGCTTTTAGAGATGTGATATCTGGCTTGTATAACAGTGGTTTCTTGTTGGAAAAGGTTGGCTGACAGAAAGGTAAAGCAGGTAAATACTGCATAAAGTGTATTGGCCATCTACTGTGGGCAATACACTGACTATGGACAAGTTCCTCATACAGACACACTTTAAATAACATGAACCATCACTTCAACAGTTATGAAGGTAGTGTGTGGCAGATGTTTGGCCATTTAGTTTGAACCTAGCAACTATAAAGGTGCACTATCCAGTTTAGGAAAAGAAATTCAAATTAAGAAAGGTAATAATACAAACTCAAATATTTATTTGATATATTTTCATAACTGAATAAATAAGGCATCCTAAGAGGTGAGGATGAGGTCCCTAAAACACTGTCTGAAGCCAGATAGGTGGGTCCCTGCAAATATGGAACCATATGAACATGATTAAATTGTGTTCTTTGAGGACAATTTGTTTGTTCAGTCATGAATTATTTATTCAGTCAGTCAGTCATGTATCAGTGAATATTCTTCTCTTCTGATTCAAAATTATTTCCCAAAACTCCTTAGTGCGCCTTTAAAAACAAAATCTTTAAAATGTCACATAACAGCTTATGAACAACTACAAATCTTTTTAACAATGGCTCAATGCAAAATTATTACATAAACAAGTTCAAATGCAGTGTGTACTGAAAGCCTGTAGACTACAGCAGCAATCTGAACAAGACGAGCCAAACAGTAGAATGCAATGTCATATTGGTAAGACATTCATGTTGTAGACCATGCTGTAACTGAGTGAGACACTGAAATTCACTATTCCTTTTCAGAATCCACTAATCCTGTTTAGATCTTGAGTTCTAAACATGTGTCATCAAGTCATTCTTGAGTCTGCAGCTGTGTGACAGTTTGCAGCTCTGAGTGAATTTCAAAGTGTTGGTCAGTCTTTTGGAATGACTGAGATGTTGTGCATAGATCAGGCTGAACATTACCAGGAAGGCATCAACAATCTGGTGAAGTCGATCACCACATCACCCTCCAGGACGACAGATTTTCGCAGGGTGGTAGCGACGATGCAGCGAGTCTGAGTCTGGTTCACCAACTGTTGTACAAAGTCCCATTGATGTATCCCCGAGATCTGGCTCATCCACATCATCCTGAAAGAATGAAAGAAAGATCATACACTAATCACATCCACTGAAAAACCATGGAAACTAAGGGTGAGCAAAGAATTTTGATAAGGTTGAATGTCATAAAAATGTTGTATACACAAGTCCA
>JAWZSL010000184.1:0-51402 GCA_034769285.1 Lutjanus argentimaculatus
AATGATGACAACAACCTTCGTGGTTCCCACATTGATCCCTCATGTGCCCCTTTAAACGGTTTCATTTCTAAAACAGTAGTTTGGTTTCATCAACATCTGCAGGTTGTAGTTTTTACTTCACAGCTGCAGACACACGTTTCACTGATTTAATATTTTTCTGTCATTACACAGTAAGCGCTTTAGTAAGTTTTAGCTTGAGTCCACTTTGACTCAGTGAAATGACAAAATAATTGTCTGTTTGAAGCAGATTTTTAAGTGAAACAAAACAGAAAATACGTTTCTGTCCGTTTGGTTAATTGATTGTTCCATTACAACAGTAAAGAGAACATTTCCGTGTTTTAAAATCGCAAGAACAAGTGAAAAGAACAACATGCATTGTATTTTATTTATCATGTTATCAAACAGATGATCCAGAGACTCTGACTGATGAATTCAAGTAAAAAAAACAAGTAATCACATTACCTTTAGATGGTGAAAAAACTAACTGCGTCACAGCCAGCAAACAAACTTCAGTCTAACTTTTCTCCTGCCTCCACCCAGCTCCTCTATGCTCCTCTATGCTCCTCTATGTTCCTCTATGTTCCTCTCCCCCTTCAGGCAGGATAAAGAAACAATAAGAACACGGCGACAGATATTTGCTCCTTAAAGCAAAGCAGACACAGTCAACTGCCAACTTCCACTTTATCCTCCCATGAAACTGAACACCTGAGCTGGACACCTCTGATGTGCATAACAGAAATGAATAATAATAAGAGTAATAAAGATTACAGAGGTGGAAGGTAACTAAGTCTATTTACTGTAATTAAGTACAATTTTGAAGTAATTTTGTGTTTTCTTTTCATGCTACTTTCTACTTCTACTCCACTACATTTCAGAGGTAAATATTGTTCCTTTTTACTGCACTAAAATGATTTAACAGCTGTAGTTACACAGTAACTTTAGTAACTTTAATAGTTAGTTACAGATAGTTAAAGATAGTTAGAGACATTTAACTTCTCATGAATTAAACTACCTAATAAAATACACAATTAGAGCTAAAATGATTAGTAAATGAATTGATTGACTGAAAAGATTGTCAAATGTGAGGATTTAAAGTCTTTTCTTTTCATAATGTAACCTACCTGGAAGGTAAGTATGTGCATCAGACACCACAAATGAGTTTAAAGCTAAATTATTGTGCTGACAGACATTTAAAATAATCTTGCTAATATTGCCTGCATTCAATGTTACTTATTTTCTTTTCGAATGCCCTTTAACTGTGTGCAACCTAAATAAAATTATAGCTGCTGCGCAGCAATGGTCGGGGCCGGGCAATTTTAGGCAAAATTAGGCAATTCTGAGCAACAAGCAGAGTGTAGGAAGATGAAAAAAAGGTGGCATTCTAATGTGCATTTTACATCAGTTGAGGCTTGAACTCACAATTTCTGGCTCAAGAGACTCTGCATATTGACTGATAGCTAAGCCAAATAAACAGGGAAAAGAGACAAGAGATAACAGGGAAACATGTTGATAAAGAGTATTTGTCTCTTCCCAAAACTCCTTGAATCTTAATTATTTAAATCTTAACAGTCTCTAATCCACATAGCACGATACCTGAACATAAGGCTTTCACATTTGAAAGTCCATCCTACCTTAGCTGAGGCTCGAACTCACGACTTCTGACACTGAAGTCCGTCTTTTATCTCACTGAGCTAATTGGCAAGTGACAGTTCATGTGTGGCTTCACAAATTGACTAAGCCAAGGATCAGGGTGCCAGGCAGCAGCCATCCATGCCATGGAAAAGCAAATTTCAAAGTGAAAGTTCCAAAGCTGTAGCACATATGGTTGATTTGTTGTGAATTTTCAAAGTTTTGAAATTTAGAGGCTTGCTGTAGCGCCACCATCAGGACTATTGTCTTGTGTTTCCAGTTGAGGACATCTGGCATGGGACTGGACCTTTGTGAAAAGTTTGGGTAGATTTCTCATATGGAAATGTTGTACAAGCTGAGGCTTGAACTCACAACCTTCAACACCAAGAACCATCCTCTATCTCACTGAGCTAATTGGCAAATGGAAACACCACTTGTAGCTTCACAAATTGACTAAGTCAGTCACCTGTGTGCAAGACAGCAGCTGTTAGCATTTAAAGGCAGATTTCAAATGGCTGTCAACAATTCAGTTATTGAGACAAAAATCCCAAAATACACAAATTGCATCTAGACAGCATGGAGATGTTGGTCATTAGTTTTTAACAATGATTTATTGGCTCCAAAAGTGAAAAACTGATGTTTAAAAATGCCATTTTTGCATTGACTCCAATTGTTCGCATGAGAACGAAATTCAAAATGCTGTAAAAAATTCAGTTTTTGAGATAAAATTCTGATATTTTCCAAACATCATCTACCATGACTCCAAAATTTTGTCATTTCTTTTCATGAACATTGAAAATGTATTTAGCAAGAATTTGCAAGTATATGTTTATAATACCGTTTACAGTCAAACATTTTGATGCACTGTAGGCTCAATTTTTGATAAATCAAAAATCTGTGTGGATCGTTTGTGTAGGACAGTCTGAAGATGCTCTGTAGCAAGTTTGGTGCCAATTGAGCAAAAATTGTGGGAGGAGATAGGTTTAATAAGTTTTACAGTTTTTGAAAAAAACAGAGTGTTGTACTTTATAATTTACAATAGGTTTAAATGTACAAAAGTTTCTTCAGTATTGGGGCTACATTTTGATGAAAGTTGTAAAGCTGTAGCACATATGGTTGATTTGTTATGAATTTTCAAAATTTTGAACTTTAGAGGCTTGCTGTAGAGCCACCATCAGGACTATTGGCCTGTTTTTGCAGCTGAGGCAATCTAGCATAGGATTTCCTCGGAAGAAGAAGAAGAAGAAGAAGAAGTAGAAGAAGAAGAAGTAGAAGAAGAACAACAAGAACAAGAACAAGAAGAAGAACAAGAACAAGAACAAGAACAAGAACAAGAAGAATTAAAGCTGCAAGCAGCGTTGAACGGGCCCTCGCACCCCCGCGCCACTCGGAGCCGACTGCAGCCGCGACCATGTCACCAGAGGCCCACTGGTGGATCAGGTGCTGAATTTTCACCCCCTTTTGACACAGTAGGAAGCAATTGTGTGTTACTTCCTGTCCCCACTAGGTTGCGCAATGACTGTGACTCATGAGTTTCATGTAGATGTATTCAGGCTGGGATTATTATCATACATGTGAAGTTTCATGGCGACGCGAACGTGTACACAGAAGTAAATGCCATTAATGTGTTTGTACGAAACGTCAACCTATGTTGCGCAGTCAGGGCGAAGTCCGTCGAAAAAACGTTACGACTTGCACAACATAGCATTAGCAAGGTCTGAAGGTTTTCCACACCAAATTGGAGTGAGATACGGTCAAAATGTACGCAGCAGCACCTCAAAGTCTAAAACATAACATTTCATGGCACCAGCAGGGGGCGCTATGACAATTGCGGAATTTTCTCATGCATATGTGTTCAGGGTGGGACTATTATGAAACATATTAAGTTTCGTGCAGATCTGACCATGTATGCCAAAGTTATAACCATTTCCTGTTTCATGGCGAATCATCCAAATTAGCTGCCAACTCATGGCAACACCCTTTAACTGAAACAGAATCTTTGAATAAATTTTAATCACAAACTAGCCTGGAAGGTTCACACCAATTTTGAAGCCGATCTGATGAATCCCGTAGAAGGTGTTCGTTAAAATTCGACGCGTGGAAAACGCCAAAAATGACCACGAAATTCAAAATAGCCGACTTCCTGTTGGGATTAGCCTATGGGTTGTCAGATACATTATTGTGCGTCCGGGCATGATCTACGTGTGTACCGATTTTCGTGCAAATCGGTGAAACGTGCGGGTGATGGCGGCGTTTAAAGGGCATGGCCAAGTCATTTTGCCACGCCCACCAACCAAAACCACATGACACGTAAATTTTCACCAAGACTGATGTGTGTGCCAAAATTGGTGAGTTTTTGAGTATGTTTAAGCCCCCAAAAATGCGATTCATGTTTTTGGGCAGTCTGAGCAAAAACAATAGGGCCTTGCACCTACGGTGCTCGGGCCCTAATTATAGAGGACTTCCTGTTGGGTTTAGCCTATGGGTGCAAGAGACTTTTTTGTCCGTCTGGGTGTGATACATGTGCCCACACGATTTTCGTGCATATCGGTGAAACGTCCTATGGGGGATACTGTTAAAAATGGGCGTGGCCAAGCCATTTAGGCACGCCCGCTGCTGAAATTCATATCATATGTTAAGGCTTGGACTGTTAATACACCTGTGAAGTTTCAGGCAGATCTGACCATGTACAGGGCAGTTAAAGCAACTTCCTGTGTGCTGGTGAAACATCAACCTTCGCCGCACTCTCAGAGCAAAGCTGTTTGACAATATGTCATGATCTTGACAATATAGCATTACCAAGGTCTGAAGAGTTGTCTGAGTAGATTTGAGGTGGATATGTGTAACATGCTTGGAGCAGCCATCAAACTATAAAACATGTTGTTTCCTGTCGCCAGCAGGGGGCGTTATCACAATCCTGGAATTTTGTGATATAGATGTGTTCAGGGCAGGACTGCTATCACACATGTGCAGTTTGGTGCATATCAGACCATGAATGCTAAACTTGTAGCAATTTCGTGTTTCATGGCGAGACATCAAACTTCGCCGCCACCTCACAGCCAAACCGTTTGACGGTGGAAAAATCTTTTGATAACTTTTGATCACAAAGTAATGTAGATGACAGTTGGTGATTTTGAAGCCGTTCTGATGAATCCCGTAGGAGGAGTTCGTTAAAATACGACGCGTGGAAAACGCCAAAAATGACCACGAAATTCAAAATGGCCGACTTCCTGTTGGGTTTAGCCTATGGGTCCCAGATACATTGTTGTGCGTCCGGGCATGATCTACGTGTGTACCGATTTTCGTGCAAATCGGTGAAACGTGCGGGTGATGGCGGCGTTTAAAGGGCGTGGCCAAGTCATTTTGCCACACCCACCAACCAAAACCACATGACACGTAAATTTTCACCAAGACTGATGTGTGTGCCAAAATTGGTGAGTTTTTGAGTATGTTTAAGCCCCAAAAAATGCGATTCATGTTTTTGGGCAGTCTGAGCAAAAACAATAGGGCCTTGCACCTACGGTGCTCGGGCCCTAATTATAGCTGCTGCGCAGCAATGGTCGGGGCCGGGCAATTTTAGGCAAAATTAGGCAATTCTGAGCAACAAGCAGAGTGTAGGAAGATGAAAAAAAGGTGGCATTCTAATGTGCATTTTACATCAGTTGAGGCTTGAACTCACAATTTCTGGCACAAGAGACTCTGCATACTGACTGATAGCTAAGCCAAATAAACAGGGAAAAGAGACAAGAGATAACAGGGGAACGTGTTGATAAAGAGTATTTGTCTCTTCCCAAAACTCCCTGAATCATAATTTTTTTAATCTTAGTAGTCTCTAATCCACATAGCATGATACCTGAACATAAGGCTTTCACATTTGAAAGTCCATCCTACCTTAGCTGAGGCTCGAACTCACGACTTCTGACACTGAAGTCCATCTTTTATCTCACTGAGCTAATTGGCAAGTGACAGTTCATGTGTGGCTTCACAAATTGACTAAGCCAAGGATCAGGGTGCCAGGCAGCAGCCATCCATGCCATGGAAAAGCACATTTCAAAGTGAAAGTTCCAAAGCTGTAGCACATATGGTTGATTTGTTGTGAATTTTCAAAGTTTTGAAATTTAGAGGCTTGCTGTAGCGCCACCATCAGGACTATTGTCTTGTGTTTCCAGTTGAGGACATCTGGCATGGGACTGGACCTTTGTGAAAAGTTTGGGTAGATTTCTCATATGGAAACGTTGTACAAGCTGAGGCTTGAACTCACAACCTTCAACACGAAAAGCCATCCTCTATCTCACTGAGCTAATTGGCAAATGGAAACATCACTTGTAGCTTCACAAATTGACTAAGTCAGTCATCTGTGTGCAAGACAGCAGCTGTTAGCATGTAAAGGCAGATTTCAAATGGCTGTCAAAAATTCAGTTATTGAGACAAAAATCCCAAAATACACAAATTGCATCTAGACAGCATGGAGATGTTGGTCATTAGTTTTTAACAATGATTTATTGGCTCCAAAAGTGAAAAACTGATGTTTAAAAATGCCATTTTTGCATTGACTCCAATTGTTTGCATGAGAACGAAATTCAAAATGCTGTAAAAAATTCAGTTTTTGAGATAAAATTCTGATATTTTCCAAACATCATCTACCATGACTCCAAAATTTTGTCATTTTTTTCATGAACATTGAAAATGTATTTAGCAAGAATTTGCAAGTATATGTTTATAATACCGTTTACAGTCAAACATTTTGATGCACTGTAGGCTCAATTTTTGATAAATCAAAAATCTGTGTGGATCGTTTGTGTAGGACAGTCTGAAGATGCTCTGTAGCAAGTTTGGTGTCAATTGAGCAAAAATTGTGGGAGGAGATAGGTTTAATAAGTTTTACAGTTTTTGAAAAAAACAGAGTGATGGACTTCATAATTTGCAATAGGTTTAAATGTACAAAAGTTTCTTCAGTATTGGGGCTACATTTTGATGAAAGTTGTAAAGCTTCAGCACATATGGTTGATTTGTTATGAATTTTCAAAATTTTGAACTTTAGAGGCTTGCTGTAGAGCCACCATCAGGACTATTGGCCTGTTTTTGCAGCTGAGGCAATCTAGCATAGGATTTCCTCGGAAGAAGAAGAAGAAGAAGAAGAACAAGAACAAGAACAAGAACAAGAAGAAGAACAAGAAGAAGAAGAACAAGAACAAGAACAAGAACAAGAAGAACATTGAGGATAACAATAGGGTCCTGGCAGTTTAGGCTGCCCGGCCCCTAATAATCAATACATCAATAAAAAGGTCACACTGACAGGGAACCATTTCAGGTGACAGGATTTGAATTTATCTGGCCTGTTCTTTAAAGGGACATTTCATCCCAAAACACAATTTTTTCTTCTTATTAGTGCAGCTGTTTATCATCTAGTTTTGGAGACATCAGCTGTAAAGATGTCTGACTTCTCTCAAGTATAATGGAACAAGGTGACGCTTAGTTTATGGAGCTAAAAGCACCAAAAAAAATAAAAAAATAAAAAAATACATTTGAAAAACACAACACGAGTGTCTCTTCACAGAAATCATGACCCAGTTACACAAGATAATCTACAGAGTTTGTTGAGAGCAGTTTCAGACACTGCTGAGTTTTTAAAACGTATTTTTTGGCACTTTGAGCAACACTAGGCAACACAGTGTCATCTAGTTTCACTATATACAGTCAATCAATCAATCAATCAACCTTTATTGATATGGCACTTTTCATACATAGGAAAATGGAACCCAGAGTGCTTCACAAGATAAAACAGAATAAAATGACGAAACATACAACAATAAAAAGTGAAAACCCGTCCCTCCCATCCCCACATATAGACCCAAAATAAAATTGTAAAATTTGTAGATTATTAATACTCTTTTTGGGAAGACCAGAGAGCAGGGCATTACAATAATCTAATCTACAGGAAATAAAAGCATGCATCAGCACCTCCATACTGGCCTGAGAGAGAAACGGGCGGACTCTGGCTATATTCTTAAGATGGTAAAAACTTATCTTTGTAATATTTTTTATGTGTGGAATAAAAGTAAGCTCAGAGTCAAAAATAATGCCCAGGTTCTTTACATATTGTGAGGGTTTTGGAAAAAGTTTCTCTCTCTGGCCTTCAGGACCAATGACTAAAACCTCTGTTTTGTCCTGGTTGAGCTGTAGGAAATTCTCTGCCATCCATGGCTTAATGTCTAAAATACAGTTAAAAAGGGCATCAATTGGCCCTGAGTCATCAGGAGACACGGCGATGTACAGCTGTGTATCGTCAGCATAGCTATGGAAGCTGATGCCATGTTTCCTGATGACATCCCCCAAGGGAAGCATATAAAGATTAAAAAGAACTGGACCTAAAATTGACCCTTGAGGCACCCCACACCTAATTTCATGTGTTCTGGAGGAACATGTGTCCATACTTACAGGAGTGAAAGCAGACACCTCTGTGGCTGATATCTTCAAAACTCTGCAACTCACAATCTGTGAGTAAATTATGATGCATTACCAACAAGGCTCATCTTTCCTACACTTAACTTGATTTTATAAACAGAAAAGTCTCAAAAAAAAACTGCATCCAGAGTTCTTCTCATTTTTCTGTCCAGTCAACACTGAACCACATGTTTTGTTTTTCTTTTCACATCTTTGTTCAGGAGCTTCTGTCAGCCTCAGTGGAGGAAAGTTAAATTAGAGCTGATCACAGGTGGAGGAACAATTCCAGATCCTTTACTTCAGTAAAAGTATTAAAAACACACCAGAAAAATATTCCGTTAAGTAAAAGTCCTGCATTGAAATGGTATGTCATGGACCAAGCAGTCAAAGCACAAAAACACAGGTTCAAAGTTAAAAAAAGATGGATTTATTTTCCAAAAAAAAAGATTTTACAAAACAAATAACTGGAGGTAAGGAAACCAGAGTTATAGGGCCCTTAAAAGAGGTCAACAAAATATAACTCTACTGAATAATAAGTAGTATTTGAAGGAGTCTAGGGCCCACTTGATGGGTAGCGCCTCCTTCTCCACAGTTGAGTACCAGACCTCCCTTGGGAACAGTTTACGGCTGATAAAAGCCACAGGACGTTGTTCTTCTGCAGGTCCCTGTAGAAGAACAGCCCCCAGACCCCTCTCCAAAGCATCAGTTTTGAAGGATGAATTGTTTTGAAAATCTGGACTGTATAAGACTGGGCTCTTACTCAGCGACTGTTTTTGGATGTCTCGAAAGGCTGCCTCCGCCTCCTTCGTCCACTGGACCTGATTGGGGACATCTGGATCCTGTCAAATCGGTGAGGGGAGCTGCTCTGGCAGAGAAATGGGGGATAATTCGATGGTAAAATCCTGCCATACTGCTTCTTTGTCTCAGGCAGTTGGCAGAACTCAATGGCTCGAATCTTATTCACTTGCGGCTTTATCACCCCATTTCCTACGACAAACCCCAGGTACTCTGTACTCTCAGCCTTGGTGAAGACACATTTTGATGGATTGATGGTCAGCCCAGCAGAGTGGAGGCGCTTCAGCACCCTTTCCAGATGTACAAGGTGCGCCTCCCAGGTGGTGTGCTGTAAATGACAACGTCATCAAGATAGGCTGCAGCAAAATCTGACAGATCACACAGTACCTGATCCATCAGTCTCTGGAAGGTTGCTGGAGCACCGTGCAGTCCGAAGGGCAGGACCGTGAATTAGAACAACCCCCATGGTGTCCGGAAGACTGTTAGCTCTCTGGAGCATTGAGTGAGTGGTTCCTGCCAATAGCCCTTACAGAGATCTAGGGTGGATCTGAGGAAAATCGACCCAAAACTCCAGTAGAGTGGGGCCAACATTAGTCTGGTGCTAACAGCTCTCTTAGCCTGAGGTTAAGTGCAGTGTGAAAAACCCTAATGTGTTCAGTTTAACTGTCTTGGTTACTTTTCTCAAGAATAAGATTATTGTTGGATGAGTGGAAGCAGCAGCAGAAGCAGCTGCTGGCAGGAACGACAACAATGGTTTCATACCACGTCAGGCAACAAACTACTCATCAGCAGGGAGACTCGTCTTGTCATTTTTCCTGATTGAAACACAGAAACACACACGTCATTTAAAATCCATACAGCAGGTACTAAGACATAGGTTGGACATATGTGATAATATAAAGTATGATGTGAATTTGTCAACTTTATGGAAACTAATCTGAGAAACTGTACAGATTAAATAATAAGTAGGGCAAGTCTGGAAAAAATGTACTAATATTGTAAGTATCTAAAAATAAATAGCTAAATACAGTAACAGCTACAACATCCACCATTTCTGACAGGAGGTCCAGAGCTTTTAAATTTTTTGGGTCAGATTATTCGCTCTTTTGGACTATCTCTTCATTTTTATGCTGATGATGTACAATTTTTTCTGCCTGTGACAACTGCAAATGGAGCTGATCTAAACAAGCTAAACACGTGCTTGGCTGCCATGAGTGATTGGTTGTCATCTAACTTCCTACTACTAAATTCAGCCAAAACTGAAATGATTCTCATTGGACCAGCTACACCCAATCATCTCTGTCTCTAGATGACCATGTTATTCACGGCAAGGACAGAGTAACAAAATCTTGGTGTCCTTTTTGATCGCTCTCTCTCATTTTCCATGTAAAGGAAGTGGCACGCATTGCATTTTTTCACCTGAGAAGGATTGCAAAGATTCGCTCTATTCTTTCTTTTAAAGATGCGGAGGTCCTTATACACTCCTTTGTAACATTCATGCTTGATTACTGCAACGTCCTTCTGTCAGGGCTGCCAAAGAAATGCCTTCGTAGCCTGCAGATGGTGCAGAACGCAGCAGCTCGTATTTTGACCGGCTCATCTAGATATGAGCATATTAGTCCAGTGCTGGCTTCCCTGCACTGGCTTCCAGTGCAGGTCAGAGCTGATTTTAAGGTGCTGTTACTGACTTATAAAATAGTAAATGGTCTTGCACCAGTCTACCTGACTGATATGGTTGATCTCTATGAGCCTGCATGTTCCTTACGCTCTCAAGGGACCGGTCTTCTTATTGTCCCAAAGGTGAATAAGAAAAGCTTTGGTGAACAGGCTTTCTCTTTTCGTGCACCAAAGCTGTGGAACAGCCTTCCACAGGACATTAGATTGGCATGTTTTGTTGATGTCTTCAAATCTAAACTGAAAACACACCTCTTCTCTGTTGTATATAATTCTTAACTTTGTATATAACTCTTAAAAATGTTTGTGTACTCTGTTTTATATATATATTTTCTTTTTTATTGTCATTGCTTTTATATTATTGTTTGCTTGTATTTCTTAGCTGTTTTTAACATCGGTAAAGCACTTTGACGAAAAGTGCTCTATAAATAAAGTTATTATTATTATTATTAAATGGTTATAAAATGATTAATAAGCAAACAAATCAGAAATGAGCACACATGAGGACGGTATGACTCCCTGAAGTAATAATAAGACTATGGATACATCCCAAATCCAGTGTAAAATATTAATGAATAATTAATGAAAGAATGGTTGTTTTGAGTCACTCTGTTGTGTTGGGATTTATAGGACTATTTATCTTTTAAGTAATTTTTAAGACACCTTAATGTCAGCAATTAAAATAGTTGTGAGGAACACGCTATCAAAGTTGAACAGCCCTGAGCTACTGTACGTGTTGTACCTTGTTCCTCTCCTTCAGTGAACAGAAGTTATGGTCAAAACATTTCTATCTTACTGATTTTAGTGTCTGTCAGTGTGATACAATAGATCCAAGCGACAAAAAAGATTGCCAAGACTGTCAGAAGTCAGAGAGTCAATACATTAAACTGAAAAAGGCTTAATGATGTTCACACCTTTATCAATATATTCCAAAAAGTTTGTTAAAGAATGTTTGAATTTAACAGATTAGACTCACGTATCACCATCACCATCAACAGCTGCAATGTCCTCTTCTGAGGAGGAGGAGGAGGAGGAGGAGGAGGATGACGACGAAGTGAAGTCCGGCCTACAGCAAGAAATAAGCACTATTATGAAGCTACTTATCAGCATGACATTAAAGGAAAAGCAACAAATATTTCAAATATGGTGACAGTGTGTGAAAAAAGGTGAAAGAGGTTGTACATGTACTGTGTGGCTGCACAAAATGTTGATAAATGCAGTAACATTTAGTAATAGATTACCCTAAGCGTCTTTCCTTGGCATTGATGTAACCTGGTGAACCTTCACTCTTGATGGATCCACAGCTGGATCCAGTGGAAGCTCTGCGTTTCCAGGAGACTCTAGTAGACAAGAAAGGGAGATCAGGGGATGGGAAATTAGATCATAAGACATCCAACCACAAATGCTCGATGCACAGGAACTACCATGAAGGCATCACAGAGGCTTTTCACACTGCACTTAGCCACAGAAAGCTTTCACACTGGCACAATCCTGACACATTGCAAAGTGGTCAAATCCTGACTTTAGCTTAGGACTTCCTGGCCTGACTAACAGGGTTTCTAGAGTTTCCAGGGTTATCCCCTGGAAACTGAATAAACCGAGGGCCAAAAGCTCCCAGTGTGAAATTAAAAAATAACAAAAATATCAGAGGAGGTATAAATTGAATTACCTCCCACTGCTCAGTACGATTGAAGATGATTTACGTAGTTGAATGGGTTTGCCTCTCACCTTGATTGGCAGGGTTAACTGTATTAAAATGAATGTACAACCAAGATTGTAATATTTGTTTCAATCCCTGCCCATTCCATTACCACAATCATTTTGGTTCTCAATAGATATATTAGACAATTCATATGGAACTGTAAAGTACCCCAGATATCCATGGGAAAGTTAACGTGGGACTATGGTTCCGGGGGACTTCGACTACCCAGTTTTAAAAACTACTACTTGGCAGCTCAAATGAGGTTCATCTCATCCTTTTTTGAGGGCAGTGACGCCCCTTCTTGGACACAAATCGGACTGCATCCCCTGAAAGAAAAGGTCCACAGTGACTTCATTCATAAGCATAATTCTGGAATTGTAAACAACAGGACAGATAACTCTATACTGAGGCATCTGATTAAAATTTGGTATGAGGTTCACAGAAGTATTGGATTGAAGGTGGGATTGTCACCTAAAACACCTTTAAAACAAAATGAACTTATAACCATGACTCTTGACAATAAGATTCTGGATATATGGCATCATAAAGGAATCCAACACTTGGAGGACTGCTTAGACAAAGGACTTTTCATGTCATTTGAACACCTGAAGAGGAAATATAACTTGTCCAATCAGACCTTTTTCTGTTATCTTCAGATAAGATCCTTTCTGAGAGCTAATCTGGGTCCTGAAATGACTTTGCCTGTCATGAATGATATTGAGAGATTTCTTTATGAGGGGAACACATAAATTCATTTCTAAAATGTATCGCCTGTTGATGAATGAGGGCCCAAAACCAGGTTTGCATAAGTCTAGAATGAAATGGGAGTCAGTCAATGTTACAATTGATGAACAGTTTTGGGCAGATTTATGTCAAAACAGCTCGTCAACTACTATCAATGCCCGGTATAGACTGATTAACTATAATATTCTACATCAATTATACCTTACCCCAGAAAAATTACATTCATTCAAATCTGACCTGTCAGAGATGTGCTTCAGATGTGACACTGAAGTTGGTTCCTTTCTGCACTGTACCTGGCACTGTACCAAAGTGAGGCCTTTCTGGCATGATATCTGCTCCACTTTAAGCAAGATCACGGGAGTTAGTGTTCCACTGGACCCTGAACTGTGTTTATTGGGGAACTTTACATGTATTCGCGGTTCTCTAAACAATGCACAACTCAAATTCATGGAAGTTGCTCTGTGTGTGGCCAAGAAGTGCACTGCAGTGTCATGGAAATCTGATTCCCCTCTTTTTACTGACAGGTGGTCTTTTGAGATGAATAGTTGCATCCCCCTGGAAAAAAATCACATATTGTCTCAGAAAACGATACAACACTTTTTTGAAAATTTGGCAGCCATATTTAGACCATATCGGTACATCTCTTACACCAAGTACTTAATATAGTTGTTTCTATTGACTTTGCACACTGACTGTATGTTTTGTTTTGTTTTGTTTTTTTGTTTTTTTTTCAGATGGGGGGGTTCTTCTTTGATAGGGTAAGGAAGTTTATCCTTTACACCTTACCTTATGTTATGTCCACATACTGTTGGTATATTGATATGTTTGTATACATTGCAAAACTGAAAATAAAATAGCCCAATATATATATACATATACATATATATATATATATATCAGAGGAGTAGTCACAGAACACTCTAAAATGTTCACATCAGTTGTACTAACAGACATTTAACCAGAGCTACTAGAAGTGCAGAGACAATCATTTAAACCTGGGCTGAGTTTAAACCCTGGGTTAACAATGTGTGTGTGTGTGAAAGGGGACCAAGTTACAAGTTACAACTTAAAATCTGTAAGTTTCTGTATGTTTTATGTTGTTTTACTGTTTATTTTGTAGGTTAGCCTGTTGAACTCAATGTTAGCATGTTGCACGGCTAATGTCTCTATTCCCTAAATAAGGCCCTGTGGTTTGAATTGGTGAAGTTACCTGGAAAAACAATCCATTGGGAAATTAATGCTGTTATATTTTTATGTTATTATTTAAAGACCAAAGAGACAAACAGCATCAGTTCAAAACAGCCTATGTTCACATTTCCCTCACACAGATGTCTAGTTGCCATGTGAGTTTTGACTCTTGTGTGACTCTTGTCTGCAATCCTGACAGACAGACAAGAGGTGATGTTGCTGTGGAGACTCAAAGTAGGGAGGATATGTGTGAGTGTAAAATGTTCATGAATGCAGTTACATTTTATTATTCATAAAAGTTTACCTGGGAGAGAGCTGTCCTTTGAAATTAATGAGTTCACGTTTTGAGTCATCACTCTTGAAGGACACACTGGATGCAGTGGACACGCCGCTGTCACTGGTTCTGGTAGACAAGAGACAAAGAGACCAGGATGGGAAATTAGATTGTTATTCATCCAGCTACAACAACTTGTGTAGTGGGTGAAGCTAATAAAGTTTTAGTGATGTTCACTGATTCTTCAATGTATTTCAAAAAGTGTGTAAAAGAATGTATATGAAGTGAAGAGTTTAGACTCACGGTTCACTGTCAACATCATATGATGCAATATTCTCCCCTTCTGACAAGGAAGAGGATGGGGAGGAGACGTCTGACCTGCAGCAGTTAATAAACACTGTTAGGATTCTATTTTATCAATATAAAAATAAATATCAAAGGCAAAAGCAACAGGATGTGTGTGTGTGTGTGTGTGTGTGTGTGTGTGTGTGTGTGTGTGTGTGTGTGTGTGTGGTGTGTGTGTGCGTGCGTGTGTGTGTGTGTGGGAGAGACCATAACACCATCTGCTCCTGGGAAAACTGCTGATGATCTCACAGGTGGTACAGCATCCAAGTGAATGGATAAAGGACCACAATAAATATCACTTTTTGACCAAACAACTGGTTAATTAATAGATCAGTCAGATGATTAAAAGAAGATTATTTTTAATCTACAATTAACAGTTCCAACTGCTCAAATGGGAACATTGTATGATAGTGAGTTAAACAGGACCTCTGTCTTTGAAATCAATCATGTCTTCTTTTGAACAATCACTCCTGTTGGTCTCACTGCAGACAAAGACCACCAGGGTGAGAAATTAAGATTGTATGTTATCAATCCAGACACAGAAACTGATGGATACACAGAAACTACCAAGAAGACACCAGAAAAGTTCAGGAAAAGTTGATTCTGTTCACACTGAATGATTTCTCTCCTCTTTCAAAGTGTTTTCCCTCTACTTGTAACATTTATTATTATTAAATTATTCTTAGACATTAGGAACATTATGAGGGTTATAATGTATATTATAATATTTGCAGTCATTTTGATCTTCCAAAATAGAAACTTTTTTTTTTTTTAATAGGTGAGGTTGTGTAGCAATCTCACCTATTAACATTAACTAACATTTACATCACTGTAAATCTGCTCAGCTCAGAATCTTGTACTTTCAAAGCAGAATTCATTAGCAAACAGTGAGTTCTTATCTACACAGCATATAGAGCAACAACAACATGTTAGCTGACATATTAAAATGATAAAATAAAACAATAATGACTTACCACTTACTGAGCCCTGGACAGTCTGATCTGTGTCACCAGTGAGAGAAACAAATGAAACTATTCAGACATTTAAAAACTAACCCCCAAATGTTTTTTCTGTCTTTATGTAGCCTCCTCTATATTCTATTTACAACATGTTCTTTTCTGATGTTCAGGACAAAATACAACATCTGGAAATGTACAGATGTACTGACTGATTTTACACTGTGGAGAGAAATAATTATTTTCATCAGTGTGCAGCACTGTTCATGTGTGTTGTGTTTGATCCAAATATTCATGTGTTTTACTCTGAAAATATCAACAAAATGAAACAGAGTTCATCCTTAGAAAAATAAAAATGTTTTTCACTGAGCAGAGCAGTTTTACTGGTTCAAACAGAAACAGAGTGTATGAGACGTGTGTGTGTGTGTGTGTGTCATACAGAGACAACATCAGGTTTTTACAAATGTTACAAAATGTTAATGAATGCAGTTACATTTTAATGTTCATAAAATCTTACTTCTTGCTTTTCAGATGCTGTTCTTCAGTCTTTAAGTTGTAACTGTTGTGGAGAGAAAGAGGAGCATGAAAATAAACATTAAAACCAAAAGCAACATGATTTCAAAGATGATAACAGTGAAGAGGTTATACATGTAATATGTGACTGAATAAAATGTTCATAAATGAGGAAACATGTTAAAGTCAGTAAAAGTTTACTTCTTACTACTTAATATTTTTAATGTGACTTTGACTTTCCAGAGAGACTCAAGAAGAAAGAGAGTCTCACACACAGACACACAACATCACATCACTGTAATCAACTCATCTTTATCTCTGTATTTAAAGAGCTGTATTAATAAAAGTGGGTGGGAAAGACTGTTCTCCATCCACAAACTACCAAAAAGACACCAGGAAAGTTCAGGAAAAGTTGATTCTGTTCCCACTGAATGATTCTTTTCTTTTTAAAGAAGCTTCCTTCTTCTTCTCATTTTAACATCAGTAAGAGTGCCATTAAAATACAACAAAAGCAATAAAAATGTTGGTTTTTCAAAAAGGAAACAATCACATGCAAGATTTTTACTTGTAATTAGGTATTTTTACATTGTGGTGTTAATGCTTTTACTGAAGTAAAGGATCTGAGTGCTTTTTCCATCACAACTGGTCAGTGATCTGTGTTTCAGTGAATCTATGTGACTCAGTGAATACACTGTTTTATTTAGGGCGGCCCGCCACATTAAAAACATCAGCACCAAGACACGATCTTTATATTTTTGGAGCTGCGCACCTTTCTTCGGTCGTGTCTAGAAGGGAACTCTATATTTACAAAACTGTTTCTGGTAAAATGATCAAACTCGCGAAATCGTTCACGGGTCTAGGGTTCCCTTCTAGAAACGACCCTCTTTGTCTCTCTGTCAAACTAATGACAGCAGGCTGTCTGTGAACAGCATGATGTTGCATTCTACAGTTTTTCTTGACTTTACTTGTGCAGACACCCAGGTATAGTTTGTGACCAATTTTGGCATTTTTATTTTTTTTAATCAGTCCGAGAGGACGACGGCACCAAATATTCCTGAAAAGAGAGAGACCATAACACCATCTGCCCCTGAGAGCAGATGTTCTGACTGTTTTTACACTGTGGAGAGAAATAATTATTTTCATCAGTGTGCAGCACTGTTCATGTGTGTTTGGTCCATATATTCATGTATTTTACTATGACTATATCAACAAAATCAAACCCAGAGTTTATCCTTAGAAAAATAAAAATGTTAAAAAGTTTTCGACTGAGCAGAGCAGTTTTACTGGTTCAAACAGACACAGACTGTATGAGACATGTGTGTGTGTGTGTGTGTGTGTGTGTGTGTGTGTCATACAGTGACAACATCAGGTTTTTACAAATGTTACAAAATGTTAATGAATGCAGTTACATTTTAATGCTCATAAAATCTTACCTCTTCATCTCTTCTTTAAACTCATTCCTCTCTCTATTATGGAGACAAAGAGGAGACAAACAGTCGTCAGTTCAGAGATGAAACACAAAGTGAGAGAAACTAAAATAAGATGAACTCACAGAGCAGAAACAGAGCAGGAGCAGTTTGAGAGGTGGAAGGTGTGTGTGTGTGTGTGTGTGTGTGGTGGTGGGGAGTTTTAGATGGGAGGCTGAGAGAGACCATAACACCATCTGCCCCTGAGAACACTGCTGATGATCACAAACTTTTTGACCGAATAAATAACTGATTGATCAGTCAGTTTATTGAAAGAAGATTATTTCTGATTTACAATTAACAGTTCCAGCTTCTCAAATGTGAATATTGTCTGATAGTAAATTGACGACTTCCTCTGAAATCAATCATGTCTTCTTTTGAACAATCACTCCTGTTGGTCTCACTGCAGACAAAGACCACCAGGGTGAGAAATGAAGATTGTATGTTATCAATCCAGACACAGAAAACTGATGGATACACAGAAACTACCAAGAAGACACCAGAAAAGTTTCCCTCTACTTCTAATATTAATTATTATTAATTCATTATTAAGATTATTCTTGGACATTAGGAACGTTACGAGTGTTAGAATGTGTATAATGATATTTGTAGTTATTTTTTATCTTCCAAAATAGAAACTTGAATTTTTTTTTTTTATTGGCTAAGAATCTTGTACTTTCAAAGCAGAATTCATTGACAAACAGTGAGTTCTTATCTACACAGCATACAGAGCAACAACAACATGTTAGCTGACATATTAAAATGATAAAATAAAACAATAATGACTTACACCACATAGACTCCAAGACAGTCTGGTACCTGCTGCTGGTCTGGGCTGTAACACAACACAACACACAGACACACACAGACACACACAGACACACACACACACACACACACACACACAGACACACACACACACACACACACACACACACACACACACACACACACACACACACAGTATCTCTGAAAAAAAATCAGACTTTATAATCAGAAAAAAAATGTTCAAATGTTTTGGATTGAGGACAGCAGTGTGTTAACTGCTTCAAACAGAATCAGTTTAAATGAGATGTGTGTGTGAATGAAGTGTTTCGTTTTGCAAAGGATCTGAGGTGTGCTGCTGCTTGTGTGTGTGTGTGGTTGTGTGAACTGTGTGTAGTGTTTTGACAAAATGAGCCCTGCTTTCAAAATTGTGCTTACGCAATCATACAAAAAACTGAAGCAAACATTTCTATGGAGGCTCAAAGTGAGGAGGAGGTGGAGGTGGATGGATGGTGAACATGATGTTTATCTTAAACTTAACCAAGTAGTTTATTTAACCAACTCTTTGTGTGTGTGTGTGTGTGTGTGTGTGTGTGTGTGTGCGCGCGCATATGAATATTATATGTGACTATTGTATGCTAGTAAATCTAACATGGCAGCGCCCAGCTGCTAAGAAGCACAACAACAGCGAAACAAAACAAAGTTCATTTTAAGACATAAAACTGCATCCCGGATCAGACTGCATCGTTCGCCACTATCAACCCGGAACAGACGAACTCAACAGTGGAGGACATAACGGACCACTCCGAACCCTCTCAAAAGAAAAAAGAAGGACTCTTCTACAGACACTGATTATCTTCAAACCACAGAAATCAAGGTTAGTCTTTTGGCCAGCATTAACCAAAAACTTGACTGTCTTGTTAATGAGATAAGAAGAAGTTAATGAGATATGCAATAGCCTGGAATTCGCTCACAACATCATGTCTCCTCAAAAAACAAACCAGGACCTACAGAACTTTGTAAAAACACTCACTGATCGGATGCACGCTGTCGCAAAAGAAAAAAAATTGATGAAAGAAACCGTTTTGGACTTACAAACCCGTTCCATGCGCCATAACCTCATCTTCTCAGACATCCCAGAAAAGTCATCCGACAACCCAGAAACATTGATGAAAAACTTCATGACCTCGCATCTGAAACTACCACCCGATACCGTCCAAAACATCTCATTCCACAGAGTTCACCGCCGAGGAAAACGATCAGACCCATCATAGCCAAATTTTCATTTTCACAAAAGAGGCTGGTCAGAAGCAAAGGAAAGGAATTAAAAGGCACCACATTCAGACTCAATGATCAAGACCCACAAAAGATAAACGAACGACAGAAAATACTAGGGGTGTCAAGATTAATTGTTTCTAAGATGCATCGCGATGCGGACGTGGATGATTCTGCATCGATGCAGTGACAGAACATAATCGATTATAGTGTAGGGACGCTCCGCTTTGATTTTCCAGCCACGCCTGGACAATAAAGTTCTAAAATTCAAAATAACTTCCTGGTAGCGACCAGGGCCGTAACCATAGACTGTATATAGAAGTGGACGGAGCTTCCGGCTCTGAAAAATGAAGCCAATGCGGAAGTGCAGTAACGCTGTATTCTCACCGAAATCCAGCAGGGGGCGCGCGAGCTGGTTGCAAAAAGAAGCCCGGTTCCATTGACACCCGTTCTAAAATGCCGAACTTTACAGCTGAAATAAACATATTTATAGCCCGTGTCAAAAAACGATTTTGGTCTCTATCGCTAATATCCCCCACCATGTTCACTGAACCAGACTTGAATTTTCATATAAGTCATTCGTTGATTTTATATTAAGGCTTAAAGTTCTGTATAATTAGGGGCGTGGTTTCGTGATTGACAGGCGTAGTGCCCTATGGTAGTGCCACTCACTCGCTCCCATAGACTATACCGTCTATGCTCGCCCCCCACCACCCCACCCCGCTCCCCCGCTTGTTAATTTTGGATCTCGGTTGTCTGTTTCACGGAGCCAAGTTGACGTGCAGTGATGGCCTCGCCCGACCTCGCCTATGCCTCGCCCACACAGTCTATGGTCCCGCGTATGGTCCCGCCCTGCTCCACCATCTCAACCAATCATATTCACATCCGGTTTCAAAACTGTCAAAATGGCGCTGGCCAAATCTGAAACTCGAGGCTTCAAAACGGGTGTTCAGAAACCAATGGGTGACGTCACGAAGGCTCCGTCCACTTCTATATACAGTCTATGGCCGTAACAACATCGTATTGCATTGTGGGTGGGTGGGCCATCAGGGCATATGCGCCGGGTGAGAGGGGCTGCCGTCTGATGCGGCTGCAGCCCTGACTAGTGGCCAGCGGCTAACACTTTAGAGGTGTTGCGTAGTGGAAGCTTTGAATGATGACCAAAACGTGTCTATCAAACTCAACATTTTACTCTCAATATGCTGCAGTTTTACAAAGAAGAAAGTTGTAGAAAGGTTAACAAAACAGGCCGTTACGGCTGGCGACTCGTGTTCATAACAACACTAAACTAGCGACAAAACGATCAACACATTACCTCCTGCATTTCAAAATAAAAGCATCTTCTGTTGACAAGTAACATATCTGCACATATTTACTGTAAATAATGTAGAACACTTCTTTTAACTGTTTTTAATCTAAACAACATAAATCACGTCATTTAATTATCGTGAACTTCACTTCAAATAAACAATTAATAATAATTCAACAAGGGGCAACCGTTAAAGGGGCATTGTACATGAATGAAATATTGCTAAATAGTTAAACCGATTAGTATTTCTGGTGCCGACTAGCATGAGTAGCAATCTTTAATGGTGTCCATCCCCATAATAAAACAGTACATGGAGGATTATGGACTTGGCGATAGCTGGAGATTGAGAAACCCATCACTGACAGAAAACACATATTTCTCCCTCCTCCCTCAAGCTCACTCCAGAATCGATTTCTTTCTCATAGGCAAATCATTCACCCAACATATCCAGGAGAACACTATCCATCCAATTATAATCAGCGATCATTAGGGGTGGTGAAAAAAATCAATTATTAATTAATCGCAATTATGTTATGGACGAGTATGAATAGATTATTAAATTTTCAAAAATCTATTATTTTTTGCATTATTTTATTTTGTAAAAATGTTATCCCGCGGTAAACGGAAGTTGAATGTCACACGCCCAGTTCCAGTTCGCAAGTGCGTGCAGCGGCCAGCGCGCGACATCTCATTGGGATGTGCATATGTTTCGTTTTGGGCATCAAGGAGCTGCCACTGTAAGTTTCCCCCGTTTTCTCTCTCCTCCTGTCTCTGGACGCCTGCTGCCGCACTCACACAAAACAAGCGCTCCCTCCTCCCTCTGTGTCTCCTCGTCATTTCATCAGAGTTTTTTAAGAAAGCTGAGAAACTCTGCTGCAGATCATTTATGTAAAACGTGTCTGACAGCAGAGAACAGAGACACGAGTCTGACCCACAGAGACGTCATGTGACTGTGAGAGCAGGTAACACGGAGCATCACTGTTCCTCCACACTGATCAGAACCACAGAACTCTTCATATGAAACAGAACAGCTGATCATCTTACTGCAAAAATACTCATATTTTAAACAGTTTTAAAGTTTGTTCACAGACACAACTTTGTCTGTTTCATTTTTTAATACATTGTTGTTGCACAATTGAATGACTACTGGCCATGATTTTTTCCTGGATTTTTGCTATTGTAGCTTATTATAATCGTGATAAAAATCAGTATTAATCAAATGCAGAGGCAATTATGTGATATAGATACAACTGAATTGTCTTACATTTACAACTGGCCCTTTGAGGGCAAACCTAACGCTGATGTGGCCCAAGATGAAATTGAGTTTGACACCTGCTCTAAAGGAAATAAGCCTTCCATTTAATTCTTGTTGTTTAGTACAACTTGATCAGTCACAACACAATGTGTTGTGTTCATTTCTGTGTTCTATAGTATATAAGCTAGTAAAGCTACAATAAGTTTTGCCAAGTTAAAACAAATAATTCTGAAGGTACAACTACACTACACAGGAAGTGCTTTGAGTTGTTACTCAATAAAAGAGTTCAGTAATTCAGCAACTGACTGTTTTTTTTAATGGTGCAATAACTTTGTGGCGTATTTTGGGTTACTGTTGTCAAATGGAAAAGCAATAATCGCTAACCGAGAATCGTTAATAATCGAAAATCGGTTGGTAATCGAATCGGGACCTCAATAATCGTAATCGAATCGGATCGGGAAATCAGACAGATTAACCACCCCTAGCGATCATGCTCCAGTTTCACTATTGATAAATACTCACACATATTAAACATCCTCCAAAATGGCATTTTCACACATCACTTTTAGAAGATCCTGATTTCAACTCCATGAACCAAAGAGAGTGGGCAAACTGCTGATGATCTCACAGGTGGTACAGCATCCAAGTGAATGGATAAAGGACCACAATAAATATCACTTTTTGACCAAACAACTGGTTAATTAATAGATCAGTCAGATGATTAAAAGAAGATTATTTTTAATCTACAATTAACAGTTCCAACTGCTCAAATGGGAACATTGTATGATAGTGAGTTAAACAGGACCTCTGTCTTTGAAATCAATCATGTCTTCTTTTGAACAATCACTCCTGTTGGTCTCACTGCAGACAAAGACCACCAGGGTGAGAAATTAAGATTGTATGTTATCAATCCAGACACAGAAACTGATGGATACACAGAAACTACCAAGAAGACACCAGAAAAGTTCAGGAAAAGTTGATTCTGTTCACACTGAATGATTTCTCTCCTCTTTTTAAAGTGTTTTCCCTCTACTTGTAACATTTATTATTATTAAATTATTCTTAGACATTAGGAACATTATGAGGGTTATAATGTATATTATAATATTTGCAGTCATTTTGATCTTCCAAAATAGAAACTTTTTTTTTTTTTAATAGGTGAGGTTGTGTAGCAATCTCACCTATTAACATTAACTAACATTTACATCACTGTAAATCAGCTCAGCTCAGAATCTTGTACTTTCAAAGCAGAATTCATTAACAAACAGTGAGTTCTTATCTACACAGCATATAGAGCAACAACAACATGTTAGCTGACATATTAAAATGATAAAATAAAACAATAATGACTTACCGCTTCCTGAGCCCTGGACAGTCTGATCTGTGTCACCAGAGAGAGAAACAAATGAAACTATTCAGACATTTAAAAACTAACCCCCAAATGTTTTTTCTGTCTTTATGTAGCCTCCTCTATATTCTATTTACAACATGTTCTTTTCTGATGTTCAGGACAAAATACAACATCTGGAAATGTACAGATGTACTGACTGATTTTACACTGTGGAGAGAAATAATTATTTTCATCAGTGTGCAGCACTGTTCATGTGTGTTGTGTTTGATCCAAATATTCATGTGTTTTACTCTGAAAATATCACCAAAATCAAACACAGAGTTCATCCTTAGAAAAATAAAAATGTTTTTCACTGAGCAGAGCAGTTTTACTGGTTCAAACAGAAACAGAGTGTATGAGACGTGTGTGTGTGTGTGTGTGTCATACAGAGACAACATCAGGTTTTTACAAATGTTACAAAATGTTAATGAATGCAGTTACATTTTAATGTTCATAAAATCTTACTTCTTGCTTTTCAGATGCTGTTCTTCAGTCTTTAAGTTGTAACTGTTGTGGAGAGAAAGAGGAGCATGAAAATAAACATTAAAACCAAAAGCAACATGATTTCAAAGATGATAACAGTGAAGAGGTTATACATGTAATATGTGACTGAATAAAATGTTCATAAATGAGGAAACATGTTAAAGTCAGTAAAAGTTTACTTCTTACTACTTAATATTTTTAATGTGACTTTGACTTTCCAGAGAGACTCAAGAAGAAAGAGAGTCTCACACACAGACACACAACATCACATCACTGTAATCAACTCATCTTTATCTCTGTATTTAAAGAGCTGTATTAATAAAAGTGGGTGGGAAAGACTGTTCTCCATCCACAAACTACCAAAAAGACACCAGGAAAGTTCAGGAAAAGTTGATTCTGTTCCCACTGAATGATTCTTTTCTTTTTAAAGAAGCTTCCTTCTTCTTCTCATTTTAACATCAGTAAGAGTGCCATTAAAATACAACAAAAGCAATAAAAATGTTGGTTTTTTCAAAAAGGAAACAATCACATGCAAGATTTTTACTTGTAATTAGGTATTTTTACATTGTGGTGTTAATGCTTTTACTGAAGTAAAGGATCTGAGTGCTTTTTCCATCACAACTGGTCAGTGATCTGTGTTTCAGTGAATCTATGTGACTCAGTGAATACACTGTTTTATTTAGGGCGGCCCGCCACATTAAAAACATCAGCACCAAGACACGATCTTTATATTTTTGGAGCTGCGCACCTTTCTCGGTCGTGTCTAGAAGGGAACTCTATATTTACAAAACTGTTTCTGGTAAAATGATCAAACTCGCGAAATCGTTCACGGGTCTAGGGTTCCCTTCTAGAAACGACCCTCTTTGTCTCTCTGTCAAACTAATGACAGCAGGCTGTCTGTGAACAGCATGATGTTGCATTCTACAGTTTTTCTTGACTTTACTTGTGCAGACACCCAGGTATAGTTTGTGACCAATTTTGGCATTTTTATTTTTTTTAATCAGTCCGAGAGGACGACGGCACCAAATATTCCTGAAAAGAGAGAGACCATAACACCATCTGCCCCTGAGAGCAGATGTTCTGACTGTTTTTACACTGTGGAGAGAAATAATTATTTTCATCAGTGTGCAGCACTGTTCATGTGTGTTTGGTCCATATATTCATGTATTTTACTATGACTATATCAACAAAATCAAACCCAGAGTTTATCCTTAGAAAAATAAAAATGTTAAAAAGTTTTCGACTGAGCAGAGCAGTTTTACTGGTTCAAACAGACACAGACTGTATGAGACATGTGTGTGTGTGTGTGTGTGTGTGTGTGTGTGTGTGTCATACAGTGACAACATCAGGTTTTTACAAATGTTACAAAATGTTAATGAATGCAGTTACATTTTAATGCTCATAAAATCTTACCTCTTCATCTCTTCTTTAAACTCATTCCTCTCTCTATTATGGAGACAAAGAGGAGACAAACAGTCGTCAGTTCAGAGATGAAACACAAAGTGAGAGAAACTAAAATAAGATGAACTCACAGAGCAGAAACAGAGCAGGAGCAGTTTGAGAGGTGGAAGGTGTGTGTGTGTGTGTGTGTGTGTGTGGTGGTGGGGAGTTTTAGATGGGAGGCTGAGAGAGACCATAACACCATCTGCCCCTGAGAACACTGCTGATGATCACAAACTTTTTGACCGAATAAATAACTGATTGATCAGTCAGTTTATTGAAAGAAGATTATTTCTGATTTACAATTAACAGTTCCAGCTTCTCAAATGTGAATATTGTCTGATAGTAAATTGACGACTTCCTCTGAAATCAATCATGTCTTCTTTTGAACAATCACTCCTGTTGGTCTCACTGCAGACAAAGACCACCAGGGTGAGAAATGAAGATTGTATGTTATCAATCCAGACACAGAAACTGATGGATACACAGAAACTACCAAGAAGACACCAGAAAAGTTTCCCTCTACTTCTAATATTAATTATTATTAATTCATTATTAAGATTATTCTTGGACATTAGGAACGTTACGAGTGTTAGAATGTGTATAATGATATTTGTAGTTATTTTTTATCTTCCAAAATAGAAACTTGAATTTTTTTTTTTTATTGGCTAAGAATCTTGTACTTTCAAAGCAGAATTCATTGACAAACAGTGAGTTCTTATCTACACAGCATACAGAGCAACAACAACATGTTAGCTGACATATTAAAATGATAAAATAAAACAATAATGACTTACACCACATAGACTCCAAGACAGTCTGGTACCTGCTGCTGGTCTGGGCTGTAACACAACACAACACACAGACACACACAGACACACACAGACACACACACACACACACACACACACACACAGACACACACACACACACACACACACACACACACACACACACACACACACACACAGTATCTCTGAAAAAAAATCAGACTTTATAATCAGAAAAAAAATGTTCAAATGTTTTGGATTGAGGACAGCAGTGTGTTAACTGCTTCAAACAGAATCAGTTTAAATGAGATGTGTGTGTGAATGAAGTGTTTCGTTTTGCAAAGGATCTGAGGTGTGCTGCTGCTTGTGTGTGTGTGTGGTTGTGTGAACTGTGTGTAGTGTTTTGACAAAATGAGCCCTGCTTTCAAAATTGTGCTTACGCAATCATACAAAAAACTGAAGCAAACATTTCTATGGAGGCTCAAAGTGAGGAGGAGGTGGAGGTGGATGGATGGTGAACATGATGTTTATCTTAAACTTAACCAAGTAGTTTATTTAACCAACTCTTTGTGTGTGTGTGTGTGTGTGTGTGTGTGTGTGTGTGCGCGCGCATATGAATATTATATGTGACTATTGTATGCTAGTAAATCTAACATGGCAGCGCCCAGCTGCTAAGAAGCACAACAACAGCGAAACAAAACAAAGTTCATTTTAAGACATAAAACTGCATCCCGGATCAGACTGCATCGTTCGCCACTATCAACCCGGAACAGACGAACTCAACAGTGGAGGACATAACGGACCACTCCGAACCCTCTCAAAAGAAAAAAGAAGGACTCTTCTACAGACACTGATTATCTTCAAACCACAGAAATCAAGGTTAGTCTTTTGGCCAGCATTAACCAAAAACTTGACTGTCTTGTTAATGAGATAAGAAGAAGTTAATGAGATATGCAATAGCCTGGAATTCGCTCACAACATCATGTCTCCTCAAAAAACAAACCAGGACCTACAGAACTTTGTAAAAACACTCACTGATCGGATGCACGCTGTCGCAAAAGAAAAAAAATTGATGAAAGAAACCGTTTTGGACTTACAAAACCCGTTCCATGCGCCATAACCTCATCTTCTCAGACATCCCAGAAAAGTCATCCGACAACCCAGAAACATTGATGAAAAACTTCATGACCTCGCATCTGAAACTACCACCCGATACCGTCCAAAACATCTCATTCCACAGAGTTCACCGCCGAGGAAAACGATCAGACCCATCATAGCCAAATTTTCATTTTCACAAAAGAGGCTGGTCAGAAGCAAAGGAAAGGAATTAAAAGGCACCACATTCAGACTCAATGATCAAGACCCACAAAAGATAAACGAACGACGGAAAATACTAGGGGTGTCAAGATTAATTGTTTCTAAGATGCATCGCGATGCGGACGTGGATGATTCTGCATCGATGCAGTGACAGAACATAATCGATTATAGTGTAGGGACGCTCCGCTTTGATTTTCCAGCCACGCCTGGACAATAAAGTTCTAAAATTCAAAATAACTTCCTGGTAGCGACCAGGGCCGTAACCATAGACTGTATATAGAAGTGGACGGAGCTTCCGGCTCTGAAAAATGAAGCCAATGCGGAAGTGCAGTAACGCTGTATTCTCACCGAAATCCAGCAGGGGGCGCGCGAGCTGGTTGCAAAAAGAAGCCCGGTTCCATTGACACCCGTTCTAAAATGCCGAACTTTACAGCTGAAATAAACATATTTATAGCCCGTGTCAAAAAAACGATTTTGGTCTCTATCGCTAATATCCCCCACCATGTTCACTGAACCAGACTTGAATTTTCATATAAGTCATTCGTTGATTTTATATTAAGGCTTAAAGTTCTGTATAATTAGGGGCGTGGTTTCGTGATTGACAGGCGTAGTGCCCTATGGTAGTGCCACTCACTCGCTCCCATAGACTATACCGTCTATGCTCGCCCCCCACCACCCCACCCCGCTCCCCCGCTTGTTAATTTTGGATCTCGGTTGTCTGTTTCACGGAGCCAAGTTGACGTGCAGTGATGGCCTCGCCCGACCTCGCCTATGCCTCGCCCACACAGTCTATGGTCCCGCGTATGGTCCCGCCCTGCTCCACCATCTCAACCAATCATATTCACATCCGGTTTCAAAACTGTCAAAATGGCGCTGGCCAAATCTGAAACTCGAGGCTTCAAAACGGGTGTTCAGAAACCAATGGGTGACGTCACGAAGGCTCCGTCCACTTCTATATACAGTCTATGGCCGTAACAACATCATATTGCATTGTGGGTGGGTGGGCCATCAGGGCATATGCGCCGGGTGAGAGGGGCTGCCGTCTGATGCGGCTGCAGCCCTGACTAGTGGCCAGCGGCTAACACTTTAGAGGTGTTGCGTAGTGGAAGCTTTGAATGATGACCAAAACGTGTCTATCAAACTCAACATTTTACTCTCAATATGCTGCAGTTTTACAAAGAAGAAAGTTGTAGAAAGGTTAACAAAACAGGCCGTTACGGCTGGCGACTCGTGTTCATAACAACACTAAACTAGCGACAAAACGATCAACACATTACCTCCTGCATTTCAAAATAAAAGCATCTTCTGTTGACAAGTAACATATCTGCACATATTTACTGTAAATAATGTAGAACACTTCTTTTAACTGTTTTTAATCTAAACAACATAAATCACGTCATTTAATTATCGTGAACTTCACTTCAAATAAACAATTAATAATAATTCAACAAGGGGCAACCGTTAAAGGGGCATTGTACATGAATGAAATATTGCTAAATAGTTAAACCGATTAGTATTTCTGGTGCCGACTAGCATGAGTAGCAATCTTTAATGGTGTCCATCCCCATAATAAAACAGTACATGGAGGATTATGGACTTGGCGATAGCTGGAGATTGAGAAACCCATCACTGACAGAAAACACATATTTCTCCCTCCTCCCTCAAGCTCACTCCAGAATCGATTTCTTTCTCATAGGCAAATCATTCACCCAACATATCCAGGAGAACACTATCCATCCAATTATAATCAGCGATCATTAGGGGTGGTGAAAAAAATCAATTATTAATTAATCGCAATTATGTTATGGACGAGTATGAATAGATTATTAAATTTTCAAAAATCTATTATTTTTTGCATTATTTTATTTTGTAAAAATGTTATCCCGCGGTAAACGGAAGTTGAATGTCACACGCCCAGTTCCAGTTCGCAAGTGCGTGCAGCGGCCAGCGCGCGACATCTCATTGGGATGTGCATATGTTTCGTTTTGGGCATCAAGGAGCTGCCACTGTAAGTTTCCCCCGTTTTCTCTCTCCTCCTGTCTCTGGACGCCTGCTGCCGCACTCACACAAAACAAGCGCTCCCTCCTCCCTCTGTGTCTCCTCGTCATTTCATCAGAGTTTTTTAAGAAAGCTGAGAAACTCTGCTGCAGATCATTTATGTAAAACGTGTCTGACAGCAGAGAACAGAGACACGAGTCTGACCCACAGAGACGTCATGTGACTGTGAGAGCAGGTAACACGGAGCATCACTGTTCCTCCACACTGATCAGAACCACAGAACTCTTCATATGAAACAGAACAGCTGATCATCTTACTGCAAAAATACTCATATTTTAAACAGTTTTAAAGTTTGTTCACAGACACAACTTTGTCTGTTTCATTTTTTAATACATTGTTGTTGCACAATTGAATGACTACTGGCCATGATTTTTTCCTGGATTTTTGCTATTGTAGCTTATTATAATCGTGATAAAAATCAGTATTAATCAAATGCAGAGGCAATTATGTGATATAGATACAACTGAATTGTCTTACATTTACAACTGGCCCTTTGAGGGCAAACCTAACGCTGATGTGGCCCAAGATGAAATTGAGTTTGACACCTGCTCTAAAGGAAATAAGCCTTCCATTTAATTCTTGTTGTTTAGTACAACTTGATCAGTCACAACACAATGTGTTGTGTTCATTTCTGTGTTCTATAGTATATAAGCTAGTAAAGCTACAATAAGTTTTGCCAAGTTAAAACAAATAATTCTGAAGGTACAACTACACTACACAGGAAGTGCTTTGAGTTGTTACTCAATAAAAGAGTTCAGTAATTCAGCAACTGACTGTTTTTTTTAATGGTGCAATAACTTTGTGGCGTATTTTGGGTTACTGTTGTCAAATGGAAAAGCAATAATCGCTAACCGAGAATCGTTAATAATCGAAAATCGGTTGGTAATCGAATCGGGACCTCAATAATCGTAATCGAATCGGATCGGGAAATCAGACAGATTAACCACCCCTAGCGATCATGCTCCAGTTTCACTATTGATAAATACTCACACATATTAAACATCCTCCAAAATGGCATTTTCACACATCACTTTTAGAAGATCCTGATTTCAACTCCATGAACCAAAGAGAGTGGGCATCCTTCCTGGAGATGAACGACTCTCCGGATATCTCACCATCATTATTATGGGAAACAGGTAAAACAGTAATAAGAGGAAAAATCATATCATACTCATCATATAAGAAGAACCAGCAACAGGAAGTGGAAAATACCCTCAAGCAACAAATCAAACATTTAACAAGCCAATATACCAACAACCCCAGTGAACAAATACAGAAGGAAATGAACCAACTGAAAACACAACTGGAAAATATCACACACAAAAAACACAGTTCTTCATTCAACAACTCAAATATGAAAACTTAAACTACAGCAATAAATCAAGTAAACTCCTGGCTAATCTACTCCAACACAAAAAAGAGAGAGCAATTATCCTGTCCACACTGAACTCTTCAGGCAACATCACCCAGAACCTACAGAAAATCAATAATGTCCTTCACTAGTTTTACCGTAACCTTTATTCCTCAAACCACAAACCCAACCAATCAGAAATAGATACCTTTTTAAATAACCTAGAATTACCAACACTAACTAAAGAACAAGCAAAGATGTTAGATGCATACCATCAAAGAACTCAATAAAGCTCTCAATAAAATGCCAAACTATAAATCACCTGGACCCGATGGATTTCCGTCTGAATTCTACAAACATTTCTGGAACATTTTATCGTCATTATTTTACAGAGTAACCACAGAAATTAAAGCTACCTCCACTATACCCCCATATATGAATACCGCTGTTATAACACTCTTACTAAAACCCAATAAAGACCCAACCCATCCCTCCAGCTACCATCCTCTCTCATTAATCAACACAGACTTAAAAATGATAACCAAAACACTTGCAACCAGAACAGAGACAGTCACCCCAATACTAATCCATCCAGACCAGACAGGCTTCATCAGAACCAGACATGCTTCAGATAACATGCATAGACTTTTTAACTTAATTAATATATCACAACAGAAACAAAATAAGACCCTAATTGTATCGTCAGACGCTGAAAAAGCATTCGATAAGGTATACTGGGCATTTTTATATAGCACCCTACATAAGTTTGGTAGTTTTCTCTCCATCCCTCTTTGCCATCTTCATTGAACCACTTGCAGCAGCAATAAGACAAAACAATAAAATTGAAGGAATCCAGGATAGTGACTCACAACATCAAATTAGTTTATATGCAGATGATTTATTATTACACTTACAAGTAATCTGCTGATTTTTCTGGCAATTAATCGAGTAATCGGATAAGAAATATTGCACATTCTGCAATTTTTTCTATTACGTTACCTTTGCAGCCTCATCCAGTACAATGGCAGTGAATGGAGATCACGGATAAAATGTTAAAAAAAGAACACAAAACAAACACAAAATGTCTCCATCCTGCTTGTGTGGTGTAATCCAAGTGTCCGCGAGCTGTGACATTAAAAATTAACTGCAAAAGACGCCATTTACGCCATGTTTTTAGCAGAAATGTCAACTGTAGCATGTAGCTGGTAGGATGCAAACATGGCGTCAATCTCGCGAGACTTCATATATCTCTTAATGGACACACGTGCAGAAGTCTCTGCCATTGTACTGGATGAGGCTGCAACCCTGTTTTCTGCTGAAACTCCAGGATTGTTTTGTGAACTGAAGATCTTCACCCATCATCACATCGGCATAGTGGTGAGTACATACGGAGTGGGTTATCATGTAAAGGTGGAATATCGCTTTAAGAGCCATGGTAATATACAAAAGAGAAAATCAGACAGGTCTCTTACATGAAGTAAAAGTACTCCGTAAAGCAACTTTACTTTTACTGTAGTACCTTGCTTAGTACTTTTTACTGAAGTACAAAAATAAAAGTTAAGGTATTCATGTCTGCAGAAACCACGAACGGACGATGTAGGTCACTCTTTTAACCGAACGTCAGTTCGGGACAGATACCCCCAGACTCGCCACAGGGGACTGGTTTACCAACATGTCACCTTTTTCGCCTTTTATGAGTCTGAAGGTCCGTATTTAGTAATCAAAAAATACCAGTAAGAGTGCCATTAAAATACAGCAAAAGCAATAAAAATGTTGGTTTTTCAAAAAGGAAACAATCATATGCAAGATTTTTACTTGTAATTAGGTATTTTTACATTGTGGTGTTAATGCTTTTACTGAAGTAAAGGATCTGAGTGCTTTTTCCATCACAACTGGTCAGTGATCTGTGTTTCAGTGAATCTATGTGACTCAGTGAATATACTGTTTTATTTAGGGCGGCCCGCCACATAAAAAACATCAGCACCAAGACATGATCTTTATATTTTTGGAGCTGCACACCTTTCTCGGTCATGTCTAGAAGGGAATCTTACCTCTCATTCTCTTCTTTAAGCTCCTTGACTCTATTGTGGAGAGAAAGAGGAGACAAACAGTCGTCAGTTCAGAGATGAAACACAAAGTGAGAGAAACTAAAATAAGATGAACTCAGAGCAGAAACAGAGCAGGAGCAGTTTGAGAGGTGGAATGTGTGTTTGTGTGTGTGTGAGCTGTGAGGAGTTTTAGATGGGAGGCTGGGAGAGACCATAACACCATCTGCCCCTGAGAACACTGCTGATGATCACAAACTTTTTCACAGAATAAATAACTAATTGATCAGTCAGTTGATTGAAAGATTATTTCTGATTTACAATTAACACTTCCAGCTTCTCTAATGTGAATAATGTCTGATAGTAAATTGACGACTTCCTCTGAAATCAATCATGTCTTCTTTTGAACAATCACTCCTGTTGGTCTCACTGCAGACAAAGACCACCAGGGTGAGAAATTAAGATTGTATGTTATCAATCCAGACACAGAAACTGATGGATACACAGAAACTACCAAGAAGACACCAGAAAAGTTCAGGAAAAGTTGATTCTGTTTCCACTGAATGATTTCTCTCCTCTTTTAACAGTTTCCCTCTACTTCTAATATTAATTATTATTAATTCATTATTAAGATTATTCTTGGACATTAGGAACGTTACGAGTGTTAGAATGTGTATAATGATATTTGTAGTTATTTTTTATCTTCCAAAATAGAAACTTGAATTTTTTTTTTTTATTGGCTAAGAATCTTGTACTTTCAAAGCAGAATTCATTAACAAACAGTGAGTTCTTATCTACACAGCATACAGAGCAACAACAACATGTTAGCTGACATATTAAAATGATAAAATAAAACAATAATGACTTACACCACATAGACTCCAAGACAGTCTGGTACCTGCTGCTGGTCTGGGCTGTAACACAACACAACACACAGACACACACAGACACACACAGACACACACACACACACACACACACACACACACACACACACACACACACACACACACACAGTATCTCTGAAAAAAAATCAGACTTTATAATCAGAAAAAAAATGTTCAAATGTTTTGGATTGAGGACAGCAGTGTGTTAACTGCTTCAAACAGAATCAGTTTAAATGAGATGTGTGTGTGAATGAAGTGTTTCGTTTTGCAAAGGATCTGAGGTGTGCTGCTGCACAGGTGCAAAGCAGAATTCATTGACAAACAGTGAGTTCTTGTCTACACAGCATATAGAGCAACAGCAACATGTTGGCTGACATATTAAAATGATAAAATAACAGTGATGAGGATTGGGATAGGATTTGTAAAAATGTTAAAGTAGTGTCAAGGGACGCAAGGGTACGCCTCATTCAATTCAAGATTATACACCGGTTTTATTGGACTCCTTCCAGATTGTTCAGACTAGGATTGTTACCCACATCAAATTGTTGGAGATGCAAATCTGAGGAAGGGCATTTAATTCATGTATTATGGTCCTGTGACAAAGTTCAACAATTCTGGGCAATGATTTATGATAATTAATGTGAGATTACAGAGACACAAATCCCATTTAGCCCTAGATTATTTGTTTTGGGGATCATTCAGTTTTGACAAGACAGGGGAAACATATTACAAGCTGGGTCCAAACCAGTATTATGATCGGTAGAGAGATACTTGTCAGGGGTTGGAAGACAGAGGGGGTGCCCTCTCTGCAAGAATGGGCTGCAGAAATGGCACGAGCTGCAGCATTTGAAAAAGTGTCATATAAACAAATGGGTAGACTGGATCAATATGAAGGAGAGTGGGGAAAATATTTACATTTCTTAAAGGGCTCCTGAAAGGGGTTATATAGTGGAGAGATGCAAGTCCTGAGTTTTCTTCTTCTTCTTTTTTTTTTTTTTGCAATTTTCTTTTTGTTTTCAGAGGTATTGCATACAATCAAGACATTGCCAATGTTTACAAGTAATCCAAGAGGATAAAAACAGTGCAGTCTTGGCAGTGCATATACAATTTTAAACCATCATAACCTCGATACCCCTCTTTTCTGTCCTTTCCCCCCTTCTTTTTAATGTTCTCTTATGTATATAAAGGAAAATATGTAGTATGCAGTATAAACTTAATTTTAAAATATACTATATATAAAAGGTTTATATGAAAATAATCCCAGAGAATATATATGTAAACAAATAAATGAACTGCAAAAAACAATAACTAAGTGCAGGTAAGGTTAGGCTATTATGTGTATCTTTACAAACCCATACTATGCACTCAATTATATTTATACACACTTGCTTTCGCATACATATATACATATCTGCCTAGATATTTGTATTGATAATTAAGGACGGGGGTAGGAGATGGATATGGAGATGGAAATCTGCAGTGAATCTGCCATTCTGTTTTCCATGCTCTGTTACAGTGTTAAAAAGAATAAAAATGTTAATCACAAAAAAAAAGGATAAAATAACACAATGATTTACACCACATAGACTTCTGGACGGTCTGGTTCCTGCTGCTGCTCTGGGCTGTAACACAAACACACACACACACACACACACACACACACACACACACACACACACACACACACACACACACAGAGTTTAGATTAAAGATGGTGGAGTGCTCTGGTCTCTGACTCTGGAGTGAACTGGAGAAGTCTCACAGTCAACAGTCAGTTAGAGACCCTCAGTTCATCTCTGAGCTTCAGTCTGTGGCTCATGTTGTCCATACAGAGGGATCTCAGAGGGATGGACACCCTCCTCTGTGTCCTCTGTGTCCTCTGTGTCCTCTGTGTGTGTGGACTCATTAGTTGCACCTGCACGGCCCTGCTAATGAGTCCACATCTATTAGGTTAACAAAATCCTTTTCTAATTCTTCATTTGTCACAGAGAAATAAAACTGAGCTGATTCAACAACTCTATGTACAAAAAATAAACTTTGAAATGTTGGAGATGCCCTAAAATCACCCTGAGAATAGATAACCCTTTAATACAATATTCCTGTGATGTAATTAAACTTGTACAAACACGTTTAGTTTCTCTGACAATATCTCTGAAAAAAAAAAATCAGACTTTATAATCAGAAAAAAAAATGTTCAAATGTTTTGGATTGAGGACAGCAGTGTGTTAACTGCTTCAAACAGAATCAGTTTACATGAGACGTGTGTGTGAATGAAGTGTTTCGTTTTGCAAAGGATCTGAGGTGTGCTGCTGCTTGTGCGGTGTGTGTGGTTGTGTGAACTGTGTGTAGTGTTTTGACAAAATGAGCCCTGCTTTCAAAATTGTGTTCAAAATTCAATCATACAAAATACTGAAGCAAACATTTCTATGGAGGCTCAAAGTGAGGAGGAGGTGGAGGTGGATGGATGGTTCATCAAAGCTTGTGACTTTTACTCTGGAGATCAATGTTTGTTTCATGTTTTCTGTTTTCTAACAACTTCAACATGTTTCTTTTAAAAATGATCATGATGTTTCCTTAAACTCAACCAAGTAGTTTATTTTTTAACCCTAACTGTGTGTGAATGTGAACACAATGTTGTTAATGAATGTAGTTACATTTTAATGTTCATAAAATCTTACCAGTTGATTTGCAGACGCAGTCCTTCATTCTCCTTCCTGAATCTATTGTGGAGAGAAAGAGGAGACAAACAGTCGTCAGTTCAGAGATGAAACACAAAGTGAGAGAAACTAAAATAAGATGAACTCACAGAGCAGAAACAGAGCAGGAGCAGTTTGAGAGGTGGAAGAGGTGTGTGTGTGTGTGTGTCTCTGTGGACGTGTATCACTCATTGTTGTGGGGACACAAATCTGTTTACACACTCACATTGTGGGGTCTCGACTACTTTATGGGGACAAATTGCAAGTCCCCATGAGGTAAATCATTAAATTTTAGGGTGAAGACTTAGTCAGGGTTAGGGTAAGGTTAGGTTTAGGATAAGGTCAGGGTTAGGGTTAGGTTTAGGCAGGGACTTGTGATGGGTAGGGTCAGGATAAGTCTCCAGGAAATGAATGTAAGTTAATGTAATGTCCCCAGAAGTGATGGAAACACAACGTGTGTGTGTGTGTGCGTGTGTGTGGTGGGGAGTTTTAGATGGGAGGCTGGGAGAGACCATAACACCATCTGCCCCTGAGAACACTGCTGATGATCACAAACTTTTTCACAGAATAAATAACTAATTGATCAGTCAGTTGATTGAAAGATTATTTCTGATTTACAATTAACACTTCCAGCTTCTCTAATGTGAATAATGTCTGATAGTAAATTGACGACTTCCTCTGAAATCAATCATGTCTTCTTTTGAACAATCACTCCTGTTGGTCTCACTGCAGACAAAGACCACCAGGGTGAGAAATGAAGATTGTATGTTATCAATCCAGACACAGAAACTGATGGATACACAGAAAGTACCAAGAAGACACCAGAAAAGTTCAGGAAAAGTTGATTCTGTTTCCACTGAATGATTTCTCTCCTCTTTTCAAAGAAACTTCCTCCTTCTTCTCATGTTAACATCAGTTATTAGATTGTAGGACAACATGAATACAAAGTTCACAGCTTCATCAATATATTTCAGAAAGTGTGTGAAAGAATGTATATGAGGTGAACAGATTAGACTCACGAATCACTGTCAACATCTTCTGCTGCATCATCCTCCTTCTTCTGTGAGTAAAAACTGAAGTCTGACCTGCAGTAAGTGACAAACACAGTTATGATGCTACTTCATCAGTATGAAAATAAACATTAAAACCAAAAGCAACATGATTTTAAAGATGATAACAGTGAAGAGGTTATTCATGTAATATGTGACTGAATAAAATGTTCATAAATGAGGAAACATGTTGAAGTTAGTAAAAGTTTACTTCTGACTACTTAATATTTTTAATGTGACTTTGACTTTCCAGAGGGAAAATAAGTAAATAAATTAGACTGTTCTCCATTCAGACACAACAACTGATGGATACACAGAAACTACCAAGAAGACACCAGAAAAGTTCAGGAAAAGTTGATTCTGTTTCCTCTGAATGATTTCTCTCCTGTTCTTAAAGTCGTTTCCTTCTACTTCTATTAATTATTATTAGACTTTTCTTGGACATCAGCAACATTACAATGGTTACAATGTATATTATAATATATGCAGTCATTTTGATCTTCTGATGAAGTAGTGTGACAAAAAATTACACAACTGTAAATATGCTCAGCTAACTAACCTGGACTGTTAAACAGCACACAAACAGTGAGTACTTTCACAGAACACAGAGAAACAGCAGCATGTTAGCTAACACACTATAATTATAAAGTAACACAATGACTTACATTTCCAATTGGTCAAAATGATCAGGATTGTCTGTTGACCTGCTGTTGTCAGATATATTGAGTCCTGGACAGTCTGGTCCCTGCTGCGGCTCTGAATTGTAACACAACACACACACACACACACACACACACACACACACACAGACAGAGTTTAGATTAAAGATGGTGGAGTGCTCTGGTCTCTGACTCTGGAGTGAACTGGAGAAGACTCACAGTCTGTGTTGTGCTGTGTTGTCTACAGAACTGAACCTGTAAAAAGATCTGTGTCACCAGTGAGAGAAACACATGAAACTATTCACACATTTAAACACTAACTCCCAAAACTTTTATTTTTAATTTAAGATGTTAATATTAAACCACTTGTCCAAAAATAAAGTTTTCTTTTGGTACAGGAGGATGGAAACATACATTCACTTCCATAAATTAACTGTTTTAATGTCAGTGAAAATTCCAAATAAAAAGTCAACACTATTTCACATGAGAATATATCCTGACCTTTAACATGTTCTCTCCTCCTGAACCTGATCAAATCCTCCTAATTAAACAGTTTTAGTAGTTTCATCAGTGTCCTCAGTTGTTTTCTTTGCTTGATGCAGGTCAGTAATTTGACTCTTCTGAAACAGAGTCACGATCTCAGGAAATGTCTTCTGACGTGGTTGTTTAAGAAATGAGAAGCTGCTCACTGCATCAGTTAAGGTTCAATAACTTGTCAGCTGAAACATATCACTGCAGTAATTATCCAGTGGAAGGATCTTAACTATTTGATTAGTTAAATCCAGGTGGTGACTTTTGTTTAGACCAGGCAGTGTAATCCTCTAAACACTTCTTCAACAAGATGACAGCACACCGTCACTTCCTCTTTTATTCGAGCTTACAGTTTCTAAAATGTCGTTTACCAAATCTCTCGTCAGCTTCTTTCCAAACTTTACACGTGTTCCTGCACTCGAACTAAACTTCTTCCTCCATCGTCCTCTGCAAATCTGCTGTTTTTCCCGCATATGATCAAATCAGTTATAATAAATTTGTGTTGTTAACATCAGTGAAATTAAAATTCTAAATTAAGTTTTCAACAGTATTTCACATGAGAATTACATCCTGGTCTTAAACATTAAATTCTGTCCTCTTGAACTCTTTTATTTGACAAAGTGAACTTCAAGTTACTTTGGTAGAATGTAACTAAGTACTGTAGGTTCATTAAGAAGTCAAGGTTAATGTATTTTACTTCAGTATTTTCTTTTCACGCCTTTCTGTGTGGAGTTTGCATGTTCTCCTCGTGTCCGCGTGGGTTCTCTCCGGGTACTCCGGCTTCCTCCCACAGTCCAAAGACATGCAGCAGGTTGATTGGTGACTCTAAATTGCCCGTAGGTGTGAATGTGAGTGTGAGTGGTTGTTTGTCTCTGTGTGTCAGCCCTGCGATGACCTGGCGACTTGTCCAGGGTGTACCCCGCCTCTCGCCCAAAGTCAGCTGGGATAGGCTCCAGCTTCCCGCGACCCTCACGGATAAGCGGTTACAGAAAATGGATGGATGGATGGATTTTCTTTTCACGCTACTTCATCCTTCTACTCCACGACAAAATATTGTTCCTTTTAGTTCACTACAACTTTCTGACCTGTTTTTTTGTTTTGTTTGTTTTCTACATTTCCACAATAAAATAACTGTAAACAGATGTCATAATAAGATTCATTAAAGAATATAAAACACATAGTTACAGTACCTTTAGATGGTGAAAATACTGCGTCACAACTGAGAGAAACAAAAGTGAAACTGTTCAGCTGCCTGAAGCCTCCTCCCACCACAGACGTATATGTCTAAGCCGCCCACATCAGGAGGTTGTCTCATTCATCATAGAAGAAGCAGCACGTGTTCATTTATTTTACTTTATCATCAGAGGTTAAATCCACAGTTACTTCAGTGTATTTTCTGTAATAAACCTTTTTCAACAGGACACTGAACCTGGTACAGTAACAGTGTCCTTTTTTCTATTATTCTTATGATCACAGTAAAAACTCTCTTTATCTACAAACATTTACATGCAGCTGTCAAAGGGACACAGAGTTTTCTGAAAAACTCTAAGAACACCTGCTGTTGTTGCTTCTTTTGGAGTTTTAGCAGTTTGGTATTTTAATAAAAATGTCTGTGTTCCAAACAGAGGCCATCAACCACTTGAAAATATCTTTTTGTACAAATTGTCCCTCCTCTTCTAAATTAAATACTAATGAGAAGAAACTAATCCCCCAAACTCTTCTTCAACCAGTCATGACAAGATGGTGACAGTCAGTCACTTTCTTGTTTACTTCAGAGCTGCAGATAAAACAAAGCAAACACAATTTATTCATCCTCGTCATTCTGAAATGGTGTTTACAGTCCTCACTCAGCTTTCACACTTCCTCTCAGCTTCCTCTGCAGTTTCTGCATTTTTTCCCACATATCTAAAAACGAATTTGCATTCCAAAGATTAATTGTATTAACTTGAGTGGAAGTAAAATCCCAAATATTAGTCAACCGTCTTTGACAAGAGAATTAATTCAATTATAAAAAACACAGTCTCACAAGTGAGACTCAAGTAAAAACTGTTCAGCTGCTTAAAACAAAACCTAAAACACATCTGAGCCTTCAGCACAGAAAGAACCAGATGTGGTGATGTTTTCCCCTCAACTTATTTCTTTACAGATATTTTCAAGGTAAAGTCCACAGTTCCTTTCAGTGTTTTACACCTGGTACAGTTACAGTGTCTTTTCCCTTTATTATTCTCATAGCAATAAGAAAAACACAGTTTACCTACAACACATTTACACTGATCTGTGAAAGAGACACAGCTGCACTAACAGTTACTGAATCAACTCTGAGAACATCTGCTGCCAAACTCTTTTGGAGTTATCGCAGTTTGTCATTTTAATATTTGTTTATGTATATTTCAGAAGGAGACCATGACAGTTAAGGAGTTCTCTGATTAAGATGTTATTTTTAAGCCAGCTGTCAAAAGATAAACATTTCTTTTGGTAGAAACACTGGTGGACTCAGGGTGGGCAGGGGGAGAGATAAGCCCCCTGGTGCCCCCATGTTTTGAGAAAATGTAGCAAAAGTGCTCTAATGGTAGATAAAACATGATAAAGTGCCCTCTACAGTAGGGCTGCACAATTAATTGCAATTGCAGTGAAACTGCAATATGGCAAAGTTCAATATCCAAAATGCAGAATCAGAACCAAAACAGCTTTATAATGAGGTCCTGTAATGTTGCATAGATGACCTGGAATAAAAATCTTGTTTGATCACTTGATCATTTCCACTGATTGTATTGCATATCATAATCGCTTCACTTTCAGTCAAAATAATAGCGATATCACTCTTCTACCAAATTGTGCAGCCCAGCTCAAGAGTGCTCTTCCAGTGGAGAAAATGTGGTAAAGTGACCTCTATAGTGCTCTTCTACCAGACAAAAATGTGTCTTAAAAAAGTGTCTCAAAAAGTTCTTATCTAGTTCAGATGAAAGTTGGTACTCAAACATAAAATGACACAATATTTAAAATCTTTTTATTGCTTCAAAACCAGGACTATGTTCAACATTACATAGATATGATCTAATACTTAATACTTACTAACCCTCCACACTTAACTCCTTTATAATGAGTTTACTTGTAAATACTTTCCCAACAAGACAAAACACAGACAGAATAATGTTATGATGGATATATGACACATCTATACATTCGAGCAACAAGAACGATTCTGCTCCTGAATAAAGTTAAATCACCAGTTAATAATCAACATTTTTACGCAGAGAGACATTTACTTTATAAATGTTTAAAGGTCGAGCTGTGGACGTCACCTCCTGACAAAATAAAGTCTTGATTATAACTGTGGAGTTATTTTATCTTTTAATGGTCCGTTCAGCCAAATTACACAAAGACATGAAGACAGGTGATGAATTACAGGATAAATGAGTGAGATACAGATGTTTCCACAAAGGACACAAGAAGTCACAGAACTGTTCATTCAAAGTCCAAAATCACCATCATCAATACTTCAAATCAACAATATATTGTGGTAGAGAGGTGTTCGTCCATCTAATACTGTTCAACACTTTAATTTTTTTAAATTAGTAGTAGTAGTAGTCGTACCACCAACCAACCCCTCCTACAGTAGTTAACTGGATGGAAATGATGAAGGAGTTTCAGGAGATGGAAAGACAGATTTTCTTCTGAGACTGAGAAAAGATTCGTACATCACAAGATGGACAAAATAGATGAAATACTTGTCATCATTTATGGTTTAAAATGTTTTTGTTTTTTTGTTGAAAGAAATGTCGTTTATGTCCTCCTTCGGTAAACTTCACCAATCTTGCAGAGTTAGATACAAATTATGACTGTAACTGTTTACATTATATACTGTACATATTTTACAATTTATGCCTGTTGGATTGAAATTTATGGATAATATACCGCCTGGCAACTCTTTTGTTGTTGTACTGTATATTTGTTTTGTTTTTTAACGTTTGTTTTTGTTCTTTCTTAAGAACAAAAACATTTAATAAAATGTTAGTATCAAAAAAAAAAAAAAATCAAGAAACTCTTTATAGAGAAAATAAAATAAAATCTCCACAGGGGAAAGATAGAGATTTAGGGGGGAAAAAATAATGACATCCACCAACAAAAAGTTCAGACTTCACTATTTAGACCAGAAGTCCAGTTCTGAACTGATCATAAAGTGATTAATGAGGAAAAAACAAACCAAAATGAGTACACGAGGACATTTCTCTGTAAATAAACCAATGAGAGTGGAGGAAACATCCTGTGAAATATTCACTGTCACACATGCAGAAGATAAACTACATGATGATTGAACAGGTTGATCAAATTTATAATCAAAGGTCGTGTAAAGCAACAATAAATATGTGTTCTGAGTTTTTCACACCTCAGAAACATGTATCATTAACAACTCAGCCAAATTTGAATGATTAAAAAATCGTTAAATGTATGATTGAGGTTTTTAACAATATTATCTGCTCTGAAATGCTGAAGGTGCGTCGGCTCCACTGTCTCAGTGTGTCGTGTTGTTCATGTAGCATACAGTCAGGTCAATCAGGGCTCCGGCACGTCGCTGAGAAATGTTTCAGGTCCACCCAAAAAATCCTGAACACAGAAGACATGCTTAATGCTTATTTGATCAAACATGTTTATCAGTTTCTGAAGAATCATTATAAAGTTCACTGTGGTGTCTCTCCATCTTGCATCCACCTGTAACTCACCTGCAACCCCAACCGTGTTCATACCAGACTGTGAGCATGTCTGTTTCTGATATTTTAATATGATACCAGAGGTTGTTGTTTGATCCGACCACAACTGATACACAGAGCGTCAAAAAAGTTCAGTAAACTGATTGTGTTCCTGATGAATAATAATCCTGCTCCATCATGTGGGATCATTACAGGACAACAGAAACATAATGAGGCTGCAGAGACTCTAACATGTTTATGGAAGCTGATTTTACTGACAGAGTTTCTCAGAGCAGATACAAGTGACACAACAAACTTATTTAAGGATGCTGAAAATGTAAGCATGCATGATTATATGTTGCAAAATTTGTGTGAAGGAATGTAAATGGGGATAAGAAGTTTGACTCACATAGTCTGTCGTCTGAAGACTGGGTAAAAACATCTTCACACGTCTCAATGTCGTCTTTTGAAGGTTCCGAGGAGAAGTTCTCGAAAATGACTCTTCAGCCTGCAGTGAGTAATGATCACTGTTATGAAGCTACTTCATCAATATAAAAATAAACATCAAAATCAGGAGCAACTTGATTTTAAATATGAGAAAAGTCTGTGTAATAAAGAAACAGAGGTTATACATGTAATGTGTGACTGTATGAAATGTTCAGAAATGCCGTAACGTGTAAATATAAGTTAAAGCTTACTTCTTTTTAAGAGAGGAGCATTTTTTAAGAAAGGAGAATTTGTCTTTAACATTTTCAGGACGACCATGTGACCCGTCAGTCTGGACAGATGGAGAGTGTTGACTTTCCACAGGGACTCTGGAAGAAAGATAATCACACAATCACTGTCACAATGTGTCAAAATAAAACAAAATGGTGGACCCAAAAATGCAGGCAGCAAAGCACAAACCACTTCAAATGTATAGAGAGGCGAATGCACAGCACCTGTCAGCGTCCTGTCTGCCTGTTGCACAAACAGCTAAGCTAACGTTAGCACTGGATTTAGTTTAGCTCACAAACTGAGAGTCACAAATCCTGTAGCCCAGTCTGAAGGTTGACGTTTCGCCATGCATGGCGTTGACTCGTCAGATCGTGGTGTGTTTTTAAAGGACTGTTAAAGAACTCAGAGTTATTAACAGACTCGCAAGACTTTAAGACTCAATCATCAGTCTCTCCCTCCTCTGTTTTCTCGTTTCATTTACATTCATGAATAAAAATAACAGTGAATTGTAGTGATGTGTTTTAATGATGGAAGAGGGACGGGGCGAAGGTGCAATTTAAAAGATTGTGTGAAGCATTTAGCCTTTTAAAATAGATAATGAATACATTTTGTGGATATATGCTTTTTTTTTTCATTTGTGAGCAAACTGCAAACTTTAAGAACCAAACCGAGAAAAATCATAAAGTGGCCTTCACATGAGAAAAAACACGACAAGAAGAACATTTTCCGCTGTGGAGGTGATGTGTTTCCTGTCAACCGTGGAAATTGGAGGTCAGCAGCCAGGTACTCTTGGAACTTTTCATGTTTCATTGAACAGCGTGTCTGAATCTCCATGTTTCACCATGAAACTGTAAGTTATTATAACTCAAGTACACATTTTCTAATCTTCCCCAAACTTCATGTTTGATAAGAGTCCAGCCAGAACAGGACACATCTGCTTGTTAATACTGAGTCACGGTCACAGCGCCACCTACTGGCAACAAGAAGCCAAGCTTAGGTAACACATAGTTCATCAAATGTATATAATATATCTTCTCCAGCAGTACTCTATGCAGGAAATTATATTTTACTCATTAACAGTGTCCAGTTGTCCTAAAAATCAGAACCATGTTAACAACATGTCTGCTGCTGCTCTACCTGATGTCCACCCAGTGGCGCAAAAAGTGGGTATGCACTATATGTGGCGCATAGGGGCGCTGCGCTAGAGGGGGCGCAAAAGCGATGAGGGGAAAATTATATTTTCTGTATTTAACAGCTGTTTGTGCATGTGTAAATGACATGAAAGCTCTCAGGGGCACAAAACAGAAAATGGAAGAGGGAGAAGGAGAAAGATTTCGTAGGAATGAAAACAAGCTTTTCAAAGTGGTAGAAAGACAGTAGGTAAGTTATGTCAGTGTATCAAGAAGAGGCTTGTAAATATTCAGGTTAGCTACTAGTAAAACGACAAGTTACTGTTGTCTTGCAACTGTGTACTGATCAGTATTTACAATATAACAGATCATGACACGAAAAATAAAGGAACTTGTTTGTGGTTATTTTGTTGTTCAGACAGTTATCCTTTTTTTTAACTAGATGGTGAATCATAAAAAAGATAAATGATAGAACTTGGGAGTGAGACACTTGTTTAAATGTCTTCACTCGGACCAGGACGGGGGGGGGGGGGGTTGTAATGTGCCTGCATACCCCTCAGAAAGTAGGTAGTTGCGCTCCTGTGTCCACCAACATTTTAACATCAGTTATTAGATTATTGTAGGACAACAGGAATACAAAGTTCACAGCTCCATCAATATATTTCAAAAAGTGTGTGAAAGAATGTATATGAGGTGAACAGATTAGACTCACAGATCACTGTCAACATCTGCTGCATCATCCTCCTCCTCCTCTGAGGAAGAACTGAAGTCTGACCTGCAGTAAGTGACAAACACAGTTATGATGCTACTTCATCAGTATGAAAATAAACATTACAACCAAAAACAACATAATTTCAAAGATGATAACCGTGATAAAGAAGTTATTCATATAATATGTGACTGAACAAAATGTCCATAAATGAGAGAGCATGTTAAAGTTAGTAAAAGTTTACTTACTAAGATTTAAACTGCAAGTGTGGGTGGGCAATGTGCATAAAAGATTCTATCATGCATATGTGATTAAATCATCAAGGTAATACTTGTTGTGATTTTGTTAGTTTCATGAGATTTTTCATGCCATTATTTATAAGACAGCTGAAGATATGACAGGAAAGGGGGAGACAGAGTGGAGGAATGACATGCAGCAAAGGGGCTTAGGCAGGAGTCCAACCCACAGCCGCTGATAAGAACTCACAGCCTCAGTATACGGGGCGAACACTCCACCAACTGAGCTACCAGGCCACTGATTTTGTTAGTTTTATGGAAACAAATTTGAGAAACTCTGTATAGAGAAAATTAGATAAAATCACTGAAGAGGAAAGATTCAGAGGGAAAAAAATATGACATCTAACAAGAAGTTCAAAATTCAGACCAGAGTGGAGGAAACATCCTGTGAAATATTCACTGTCACACATAATAAAAGATGTGCTCCATAAAGATTCAACAGACTGATCAAATTTACAATCAAAGGTTGTGAAAATCAACAATAAACGTGTTGTGAGTTTGTCACACCTCAAAAATGTGTGTTATTAACCCAGTGATTCCCAAACTTTTTCCAGAATGCCCCCCTTTCGGAAGCCAACAAAAGTTCAAGCCCCCCCCCCCCCCCCCCCCCCCACAATCAATTGTTAACCATAATTGAGGATGGAACTAAAAAAAAAAAAAAAAGAATTCAAAAGTTACATTTTAGCAAAATAAAGGTCAGTTGGATAGAAACAGCGAACTCATTTGTTTATTCCCCCCTACATAGATCATATTCATTCAGCTTTGTTTCACTCTTTTTTTCTCCCCTGGTCTTTCGCGCCCCCCTTGCAGTGGCTCCATGCCCCCCCAGGGGGGCCTGCCCCTCAGTTTGGGAAGCACTGTATTAACCACTCAGTCAAATTTGAATAATTGAAAAACTCATGATTAAATATAGAAATTAGGTCTCAAAATCATGAAAAAATTTGTTATGAAACACTCAGGGTGTGTCCACTCCACTGTTTCAGTGTATCGTCTCGTGCCGTTCATGATGTTTATATAATGCTGGGGTAACATGTCTCCGGCACCTCGCTGAGAAATGTTTCAGGTTCACTCAAAAAAATCCTGAACACAGAAGACATGAACAACAGTTTAACAGTCTGACTCCACAATTCAGTGTTGTTCAGTAGATTCTTCTCAGTGTTTTCACATTTTCAGAAACTATGGTCTAACATGTATAATGTGTTCAGACTAAACTAAACAGTTTTTTCCTTTACAAAGTTTATAATACTTACATGATCAAATATGTTATCAATAGGTTATAATCAAAAGGAAACATCAAGGTGGAAAATTAGATTGATATCCAACCCATAGACGGTGTCCAGTTGTCCTAAAAATTAAGAGCTGCTGCTGCTCTCCCTGATGCTCACCAGGTGTGACAGTCCGTTCAACGCTGCTTACAGCTTTAATTATTAGATTATTGTAGGACAACAGGAACATAAAGTTCACAGCTTCATCAATATATTTCAGAAAGTGTGTTAAAGAATGTATATGAGGTGAACAGATTAGACTTGTTTTCAAAATCATGCTGAAACAATCAAAAAATCTGTGAAGTTTCTAAACTGTTTGTTTTGTGTCTGTTTCAGTGACATTTTGTAGGAGAAGCAAACATTTGTATGGAGGCTCAAAGTGAGGAGGAGGTGGAGGTGGATGGATGGTTCATCAAAGCTTGAGACTTTTACTCTGGAGATCAATGTTTGTTTCATGTTTTCTGTTTTCTAACAACTTCAACATGTTTCTTTTAAAAATGATCATGATGTTTCCTTAAACTCAACCAAGTAGTTTATTTAACCAACTCTGTGTGTGTGTGTGTGTGTGTGTGTGTGTGTGTGCCAAATGTTAAAGAGTGCTGTTACATTTATATGTACATAAAAGCTTACCGAGAAGGAGAACGTTTTCCTTCAAAATCTACTGGGGTTCCACGTGATCTATCAGTGTCACTCCTGTGGAGAGAAAGAGGAGACAAACAGTCGTCAGTTCAGAGATGAAACACAAAGTGAGAGAAACTAAAATAAGAAGAGCTCACAGAGCAGAAACATTATATGATAGAAAATTGACGACTTCCTCTGAAATCAATCATGTCTTCTTTTGAACAATCACTCCTGTTGGTCTCACTGCAGACAAAGACCACCAGGGTGAGAAATTAAGATTGTATGTTATCAATCCAGACACAGAAACTGATGGATACACAGAAACTACCAAGAAGACACCAGAAAAGTTCAGGAAAAGTTGATTCTGTTTCCACTGAATGATTTCTCTCCTCTTTTAAAGTAGTTTCCTTCTACTTTTCACATTAATTATTAGGGTTAGGACTATAATGTTTATTATAATATTTATCATTTTGATCTTGAAGAAGTTTTTTTTTTATATATAAATTGGTGAAATAGTGCGGCAAAAAATACACTAGTGTAAATCTGCTCAGCTAAGAAACCTGGATATTTAAAACAGTAGTGAAATGAGAAACAGTAAGTTCTTGTCTACACAGAACAACAGCAGCATGTTAGCGAACATATTAAAATGATAAAAATAACACAATAACGACTTACCTGTGCAGACTGATCAATAAGCGATGACTGTCTGATGATCTGATGATGTCAGACATGTTGAGTCCTGGACAGTCTGATCTCTGCTGCTTCTCTGGTCTAGCACGCACACACACACACGCACGCGCACGCACAACACACACACACACAACACACACACACACACACACACACACACACACACACACAGAGTTTAGATTAAAGATGGTGGAGTGCTCTGGTCTCTGACTCTGGAGTGAACTGGAGAAGTCTCACAGTCAACAGTCAGTTAGAGACCCTCAGTTCATCTCTGAGCTTCAGTCTGTGTCTCATGTTGTCCATACAGAGGGATCTCAGAGGGATGGACACCCTCCTGTGTGTCCTCTGTGTCCTCTGTGTCCTCTGTGTGTGTGGACTCATTAGTTGCACCTGCTCTGCCCTGCTAATGAGTCCACATCTATTAGGTTAACAAAATCCTTTTCTAATTCTTCATTTGTCACAGAGAAATAAAACTGAGCTGATTCAACAACTCTATGTACAAAAAATAAACTTTGAAATGCTGGAAAACATTAGAGCTGTTATTATTATTATCATCCTACTTTGTCTCCAGAAATAAATCCTGTCTGAATGAGACTATGAGGTGGACTAACTCTGCTGAATGAACTTCAGTCTTTGACACTAAATTAAAGTAGTGTTAAAAACATTTGACACAGAGGGAGCTGCAGATTTGTGTCCTCTCAGACTCTGTGTTGTCTACAGAACTGAACCTGCTTCACAAGCTTCTGATTGTAACTGATAACTTTAACTTCAGCTTTATTTATATAGCACATTTCAAACGACAAGCATAAACTCACTGTGCTTCAAGCTACATCATACATGACAAACATAAAATAACATATAAGATAATAGAGTATTACATACATAAAAATGAGATGATAAAAACAAACAAGATAAGAAGGTATTATTATTATCATTATTCTTAAAAGGGAGATAATAACAATGATAATACTAATTCCTAAAACAAATAAAAATACACTTAAAAAACTAAAAGCTTGCAAAAAAAGATACGTTTTTAGTTTACTTTTAAAAGAGAACACTGTTGTAGCAGACCATAGTTCATGTAGTAAAACGTCCTTTGGACATATTTTCTATCAGTGTAAATATTGTGTAAGTGTAAATATTAAAGTTAAAAAGTGTGCGGGTGCCTGTGTCTCGCCGCTTGTCTGAGGCACACACACACAAACATGTTTCCACAATTAAAAAAAAACACTTTTCATTAATGTTAAAAAGTGGGCGCACCTGTTTGTGTGTGTAAAATTATTGTCACTAATAATGAATCAGTAATTATTACTGTAATTATAAAGTCCAATAAATCTCAATAAACCTGCAAAGAGCGCACAAGATTCTTCTTTATTCTCATCTGTGTTTTGTCTGATTTATTTTAAACTTGTCTGTAACTCGACAACATGATGTTTGAAATTAAATTTGACTTCAGGACAACAATGATCACATACAGACTCAAAATCAACCATCTGTACTGAATCAGTTTAGATCATTTCTATAACAAAAGTCCCTCATGTGCTCCTTTAAACGGCTTCATTTCTAAAACAGTAGTTTGGTTTCATCAACATTTGCAGGTTGTAGTTTTTACTTTACAGCTGCAGACACAAGCTTCAAGAGCTGTCATCGAGTTTTAGTTTTATACAACTGTTTTGCTCAGTGAAACCACAAAATAATTGTAGATTGACGCAAACTGTTCGGTAAAAAAAAAAAAAAAAAGAAAGAAAGAAAATACATTTTTGTCTGTTTGTTAGTTTTCATGTTTGGCTAAATAACTTATCCCATTGTGTTTAAACAGTAAAGAGACCATTCCTGTGTTTTAAAATCACAAGAAAAAGGGAAAAAAACACTGTATTTTGTTTATCTTGTTATTGAACAGATGATACAGAGACTCTGACTGATGAATTCAAGTATAGAAAACAAATAGTTACATTACCTTTGGTTAAAAACTAACTGCGTCACAGGCTGCAGACAGACCGAAACGCAACTGTTTACCTGTTTTAAATCCACTCCCCTTTCAGGCAGGTGAAGACAAAATGGTGACAACATTTGCCAACTGACGGTTTATCCTCCATGTAAAGGAGTATCTGAGCTGGACACCTCTGATGTGCTTAACAGAAATAAATTACATGGGTGGAATGTAACTAACTTTATTTTAAACTTGTCTGTAACTCGACAACATAATGTTTGAAATTAAATTTGACTTCAGGACAACAATGATCACATACAGACTCAAAATCAACCATCTGTACTGA